>LFRF01000004.1:1308686-1359125 GCA_001189435.1 Tolypocladium ophioglossoides CBS 100239
GACGCCACTAACACACACACAGCCAACGGTGGATAGGGGCAACCCTAGGGATAAAAGGAATCCCTTTTCCGGGCTCTTTGGGCAGCTAGAAAAGTCATACAGAGAGTCATACCAATTGATCACGCTCACAGCGATAGCCTCAAAGTCTTGGATTCAATCTGAAGCTTATCGGGCGGCGCCTGGTCTTGCGCAGACACATTCGCCGTCCAGCCAGTGTCCGGACTTTCGGTGACCCGTTTCTGATGCTTCTCGAGTTGGCCCAGCGTGAAACGCATGCATATAACCTTCGTCTAATAGCATCCTGGAGTTTGAACCGGGTTCTTGCATGGAGAACCCCGTTTGGTCCAGAACTTGCATCTGTTCGATTGCTTGGGAAAGCAGGAGACCCTTTCCGTGCTTCGTCTTTCTTCTTGTAGGCGTTGACGAACGGTCACATCTGGCATTGGGCCAGCAACTGTCGGACAATTTGGCCTACGCGGATAACGCGGCTKTGTAAAATGGGTACTAATTGTATTAAGGACCCGTATACAATAGGAAAAGARGGATATAAATTAGGAGACTAGAAAAGCCTAGCAAAAGCCACCTACTAGCGTTATCGGCACGGGCCATAACAGCGGAGATAGGGCGCTTTTTCTAGCTAGCTTACAGGAGAAGGCTTTCAGAGACACACAGAATCAAGCCGGATTTTTAAACTACTTTTTCAACGCGAATTTTTAACAGCAGCGGTGCGTTACGTCAGCGCCTCGAGCTTCTGCAGGATATCTTCTAGATAGGGCTCTAGGTCGATAGTCGTTGTCGCGATGAAGTCTCGGCAGGCCCGTACGGCTTCGGCGGTAAGTGGGGATGCACGACTGCGAAAACGCGATATGTTAGCGAAGTCGGCTGGATGAAGAAGCAAGACACGAAGCTGGGAGTGACGGCCGAAAGCCTTCGATGCCGTCGCTGCCGCTGCCTTTGAGTCTGACCCAGTCGCGAAACTCGCCCGGTCAAGGCCAGACCGCGAGCAGTACGTCAGGAGGTCGGCCTCGACGTCGTCGCACGCCCGCCTGAACTGCTCTGGCATGAGTTCAGGGCGGTGAGCTCTACCTCAAGAGCGAGATCGCCCGTCCTTGAGAGTTTCTATAGCACCGAATTCAGGGCCGAAAGCTCCGTTAGGAGCTCTCGGCGGCGGGGGGTGGAAGCGAAAGGCCTGGATCGTGTCATAGAGTGGTTGCCGGACTTGAAGACGAAGACCGCTAGAACCAGAACGCCCGACGCCAACACCACCGGTCAGTCATTATACTGACAGTGTCCGCTGTGCAGGCTCGGGGAAGAAGGCGGCAGATCTTCAGAGGACTGTACGATGATGAGGTCAGGATATGTGTTGCGAGGGAAGCCCATACTAGAAGAGCCCGTCCACGAAATGGCTGTGCGGTTTCCAACGAGTGGTCCTGTTGTCTGCCGAGATGATTGGCGCCGACGGAGCGTCTCGACTGCTGCTAACGAGCATCCATCAACACACGTCCAACCACCATGCATCTGATACCGCGACAGCAACAACGGCCTCGAACACTAGTATAGCATGCAACATGCAAGGCCCCGATGCCTGGCGATCCACCACGATAGCGGACGGCGGCCGAAACGGTACGCGCACGGAACGACAACCCAGCTGCGAACCCTCTTCCTCTCACCACGGCTCGACTCAGCGGCCTAATAGCAGGAAGGGGTCGCACACCCTACCACTAAGGTCCTCAACCACAACAGCCCCTTGCACCGACTACACCCCCCTGAAGACCCCCGACGTTTCCAAACTGCGCTAGTCAGATTTGAAGCAACTTGGGCAGTCCTAGCCCTCGTTAAGCCGGGAGGCACACGACCGCCACGGCAGCTTCGCGCATCAGGGCTACAACATGTGCCGCGAAAACGACGAGCGAATATCTCTTGCTGCCCACCTTAGTCGGCGGTGTGCAGGTGGTACACTAGCGGGGTTATCAACTCAGGAGTCATCCGGTTATGTTGTTCTAGGACGTAGGATGTGCTATGATACGATGTCCTGGATCACGGAACGTACTATAACGTAGCGTACTGGGGTGAAATGTACTGGGACATGTTGTGCTAGCATGTAGAATACACTGGGATATAGAATATGCTAAGATATGGAATATACTGAGTTTTAGAATGTACTGGGATGTAGATGTACTAGGACGTAAAATGTACTATGATGTGGAAAGTACTGGGACATGGAATGTTCTGGGGCGCAGTATGTCCTGGCTCATGCTGGTGTAGGGCAGTGGATGTACTAGAGTATCCAAGTCTAAAATACGGGCAAAAGCTAGGTCGCCGACAAAGGAATCTCGTCTCTCTACCATTTATTCTTCTTTAAAAATGCTTCGGATACAATATCTACGTGTAGAAAAGTTTGTGCTCTCTGTCAGATCCATCCTAGGACTAAATAACTACCAGAGGCCCCCCGTATATAGTACGTGTTAGGATCAGAGCTCACAGATCTCATGCCTAAGCCTTCCGACTCTCCTCGTATGCCGGCAAAGCCCACCTCTTCATCCAAGCCGTGTCCAAAACCTCTTCCGCATTTGGCCGCTCCCTAGGCCTCCATGCGAGCATCCAGTGTAACAACTCAAGGAGTGCAGCCCTCTCCTCCTCATTGATAACGCCCATACCACAAGACTGTCTCAGCTCCTGTATCCATTGGTCGAACCGCCTATCCCACCTCCATATGTCACGTTCCTTGCTGAGCGGTCTTCCCGCGTCGTCGAACCATTTGAACCGCTGCTCCCACTTATCCCACCACTCAGACGGCAGAGATCCTTGTAAGTGGACCTGCTGCGCCGTGATTTCGTCCTGAGGCGCGAGGATTCCGTCGATGAGGGACCTGTGGGCAAGCAACTCGAAGATAGTGCAACCGAGGCTCCATATATCCGACGCGAAAGAAAGAGGTGTCGTCGGCTCGAAGAGCGCCTCGGGCGGCCGGATCACAAGGGGTGTATAAGATTCAAAGCGGGACCTATCCGACGGGCGAAAGGCGACACCAAAGTCGCTAAGCAACAGCTTCGCCTCGTTAAGGGCGATTTCATCGCTTGCTACGCCAAGCCACACGGGCGGGATAACGTGCGAAGGAACCCCAGATGCTAAAGAGGTTGGTTTTCCATCAAGGCGGAGGACAGGCTCCGGCTCTGGGGCTCCAAATTTAGCATACAACTGCTCCACTGAGAGATTGTTGAGAGAAGATGGCAGCTAGAGAAGGAGGTTGCCAAGATGAAGGTCTGGGGGAGGACGTTATTAGATGATCAGAGCAGAGGCAGAAATGAGGATAAGAAACACTCACCTCCATGGGCATAACCCTGCGAGTGAACAAGAGAAACGGCCATGACAAGCTGGGCAGCCAGAGACCGGGCAACGTCGAGCTGGAGCAGTCTCGGGCCCGACGCCTCTTTCGCATCCATCAGGCTGCATCTTGCCGGGACTGTAACAAAACAAGGGTGAGTCCCATTAGGGCCGTCAAGACTAAAGCGATCAACAGCCATAGGGATCATCGACGCCTTGTCTGCGGCGTGGCTGCAAGCAGCGACTCCTGTCGTAAGCTGAGACAGAATGTCTACCTCTCGCCTGTCTGCGTCCGCGGTGCCGACTTTGATGGCGACGTATTTCGATGTCTGTTCGTCAAGAGCGAGCCAGGCCGTCGAAAATGCGCCGTGACCAAGCTTGTGTACTATACGGTATCGCTTGTGAAGACGGTCGTCGATTTGGATGGGATGATAACCCCCCGGTCGGTAGTCTTCCAGTGTTTCCACGTCTTCAATATACCCGTATTTAAAATTTGAGGTCGACATCGGCAAACAGGGCACATATGAGAAGATGCGAGACTCCGGTGTTGAGTATCGAGAAATTGAAAGACACGGTCGTCGCGGGAGCACGCGAAACACGCGCCGCGGTAGGGTCCGGGAGAACGAGCCGCTCATTTTTGGCCAGTAAATAGGTTGGAAAAGGATAAACTACTGCCGAAATGTATGCAGAGAAGAGTAGAGAATCTTGTAGACATACTCAATGGGGGAGGGAGTAACCTGAATTGAAATGCCAGCGTTGGAAGCACTTCACGCGTCTGATGGGGACGATGACAGACGAGTCGGTAGAGAATGGTTCGTTGGTTGTCTCATTCAGCCTTCAAGGGCGCCGGGCTGCAGAGGACCACACAATTGCCGTAGCACGTGACACCCAAAGCAACTCCAAAAAAAAAGAGGCCCATATCAGATTCGAACTGATGTCTTTGGAAGGTGGGTTGATTATGTAATCAAAATCCAACGTCATAGACCCCTAGACTAATGGGCCGTTTGATGCACTCTCAGCAACCACATGTGGTTGGTTGGGGAGTTGGGGAGTTAGAACGCATTATATACCTCGTGATACCCACTTATTTGCACCTCCGAGTGCAGTGCATCAACCTGAATTCCATTTCCCAGAGACAAGCACATAATTGTATTTACTACTTTATTTCTACTATCTAGATTGCAACCTGCCTTGTGTTCCACATGCCATAGTATCGTGATGACGTCCAAGCCTGATGCTCGTCACGAGATTCAAGTCGAGAGCCAACTCACCAACATTTCACGAGCAAAGACAATCAAGACACTCAAGCAAGCCCGAGTACTCCGTACAGCCGCACAATGTCTGCGTATTAAAACGGCTTACGGGTGTATTCGTTCCGTCTTGAATAGTATCCTCCATTGGTCCAATCTGCATGGTCCACCACCTCTCCATCCCGTCACATGGGGTATATATAACGAATGGAATGTTAAGCAAACAAACCCTGAACACAAGCCAACATCTTTCTTGGCCAAACTCTCTTTTGCGAGGCGTCGCGCCCCGCCCGTACTCCTTGTCTTGCTAGGCAGTCCCACCTCCATTCCAACACCGTCGCACTGCAAATACCACACGTCGTGTTTACCATCCACGGGTCCGATCCACCCATAAATACCCTCGCTCTCCGTATATACTCCGTACCGTCCCCCGTCTTCCGTCATATGTACCAGGGTAGACTCAACCCGCCCAGCCCAGCATCTCCAACGTCCCCCTCGCCTCCGTGGGCGACATGCCGCTCACGCCGAGCTGCCGCACCTGCGTACCGCGCCGCAAGCGCTGCAGCCCGACGGCCACCTTCCAGCTTTCCGTCTCATCCAGGACAAACATGTACCGCTTGCCCTCCTGGTCGCGGATCGTCGCGCGGAGCACGTGGAGCCCCTTGGCCTTCCACTCTCCAGTCTGGCCGGACGGGGATTGAATGTTAGTGTTTTTGAACGTTCGCTCGCACAAGCCAAGTCGGCAGCAATCTTTGCAGGCACGCAGCATATCGGTCAGGTACACGTCGGCGTCGTCGCCCGTGAGGGTCTTGGCGGCGTCTCGGTCCGCGTTACGGCGGGCCGTGGCCATCTTGTAAAGCAAATGGGGAGGGCTCTTTGCACCAGCGGCAGGGTTCGAAGCAGAAGCAGCAGCAGCAGAATTCAAACAGTGCGGGGGGCACCATACCTCGACAAGTTTGAGCGTCCAGGCCTTGACGTCCCACTCGCGCTGGGGCACGCCGCGGACGTCGTCATCGATGAAGAGACCCTCGGTGGTGATGCGGAGGATCAGGCCGTCCGTGACTGATCCGACGCCGGAGACGAGCTGGCTGGCCGGGGTCTTGGCGAACTGATTCATGAAGAGGTACACAGCCTGGATGACAATCTTGTCGGGGTCCTTTGTGGAATAGGGACCCCGTACAGACGGTGGAGGCGACGTCCGGGCTGTTGTGTGCGACGGAGCCCACGACGACTCAGACTCCCCGATGGATGTGACGGAGGGCCGGCGCCGCGGTTTCCTGACCTTGTCGTACGGTCGAAACGAGAAGCCGTCCTCGTCTGTGTTGGCACATGTCCTTGCCGTCGGCGGAGGAGGTTGCTTGTCGGGACTCGCAGGATTCCTGGAAGATCCAGCTTCGGACGGCGGCACAGCAGGCCTGCCATTGGGCCACATGCTCGTCTTCTCGCCGACGCCCGAGTAGGCGTATGAGCTCCCGACGCGGTTCGTTTGCGTCGTCTCCTTTTTCTTCTGTTCCTCGCGCTCCTTGGCCTCGCGCTCCTTGGCCTCACGCTCCTTGGCCTCTCGCTCCCTGGCCTCACGCTCCTTGGCCTCTCGCTCCCTGGCCTCACGCTCCTTGGCCTCTCGCTCCTTGGCCTCTCGCTCCCTGGCCTCCCGCTCCCGCTTTTCCCTCTCCAGCTTCTCCGCGGCGTCCTTCTTCCGCTTCTCGGCTAGTTCGCGCTCCTTTTGCTCCTTGGCCTCCTTCTCCCTTTGCTCCTTTTCCTTTTCTCGTTGTTGCCTCTCTCTTGCTTCCTTGGCGCGCAATTCTGCTAGTCGTTTGGCGGCTTCCTCGCGCCGCTTCTGCTCTGCCTCCTTTGCCTTGCGTTCTTCTTCCTTCTTTCTCGTTTCCTCGCGGGCTTTCTCCCAGGATCCCTTTGGTGTTTCGGCTCTCGTTGTTCCCGGTTGTGGAGGCGGTGGCTGCCATGACTGCTTGGGCTTCTCTTGCTGGGGCGGCGGAGGAGCGCCTCCACCAGGGGGAGGAGGCGGTGGAGGAGCATTACCAGGCGGTGGAGGCGGTGGAGGAGCATTACCATGCGGCGGCGGCGGAGGGGGGGCGCTGGTATGGGGAGGCGGACGCGGAGTCGAACCTCCAAAGCCTCCTCCTTGCCCTCCACCGCTGAATGACGCGCTTGGCCCGTGACCTGGAGCAGGACCGTCCTTTTGCGTCCGTCCCAGGGCCCAGGCGCCGAAACCGACGCCGAATATCAGCAGCGTGATGCCCATATTACCCAAGCCCTGGAAGCCCTCCCACCAGACTCGAAACGCCGGTGCCATGCTCTGGAATAGGGCGACGAGTATCAGCGCCGACGCAAAGCCGGCAGCGAAGCTATTGACGTTTGGCTGCAGCGACGGCAGGTACAGGAAGCCAGAGCCAGCCGAGTGCTCGGGTATGACGAAGATGTCGTATTTGCCCGGCGGCAGGCCCGATGATTTGGGCGCCCCGCCGTGCGGCGGAGKCGGCGGCGGCGCGCTCATGTCGTCGGTCGCCCAGCACAGCACGAGCGAGGTCAGGACAGAAACAGGTGGCTAGCTTGGTCTACTGGGATAGCGAGAAAGCCATGGGGTTGTCGGAAGCGTACGACGAAGAACTGCACCGAGTCAGCAAGCACGTTTCCCCATCGAAAGGCCCAGTACCATTGCATGAGACATCGAGAGGGCGAGACAGCGCAAATCACTGACCATGGAGCCGTGGGGAACACTCACAGATGCAGACGAGAACGAGCAGAGCGATCGCGGGCAAAGGAAACAAACGCCAGGCTCCAGCAAATGCAGACGACAAAAGCAAGAAAGAAAACGCCGCAATGCCAAACAAGACGGCGGTGTATGATCGGTTTGCACTGCGAGGGTTAGTAGAGGGAGGGGAGAGGAGAGAGTTCGTTTTGCGAGAGAAAATGGAAGAGGCCAGTTCGAGGCCTGTGAGCCCCAGCTCTTGTTTACGTGAAGTGAAAAAAAAGTGCCCGCCGGAAGCGCACTTTCTGGCGTGCAGCACGGACGGGGGGGCCTAGAAGTGGCTCCAGCTCCCCTGCACACGTCGCGGTTGGTCCCGCCAGTGGTGCCCACGCACTAGAACCGGGGGACGACGGTGGCTCCTCGCAGCCGCGAGTCGACGGCGTCATGGACTCCATCGAGCAAACAGGTCCGCCACTCTGGCCGTCAATCAACCTGAGTGATATTGCATGTTGCAATGTCCCTGCGTTCAGTGGCATTGCATCCCGGCAGCCGTTCAACTCCTCTGGCCGGCATCAAATCCGCCTCGAGGAAGCAAATCCGCCACCAATCAACCGCCACGGCATCCATCGTCACATCTCGTCACCCACGCCTCGTCCACAACCGCCCCCTCCCCGCGACAGGCCACGTCTCTACGCCCAGTTGGCGGTCAACGAGTCGCAGCGGCGGCTCCACAGCAACCCGGCACCGCTGGGCGAATCGCCGCCTGTCAACATTGTCGCCCCCGGCAGGCGTGGGCCTAGACTCTGGACCACTCGTCTCCTCTCCAGGGACAAACAACAAACACAAACAACAAACCAACCAGCGCTGACAGCAGAGAAAAACAGCCCTGGGAAGAAGGCATCGTGAGTGACTCATGTCGCCCAATATCGTCCCACTCGGCGGTGGTGTGTGCCGCTCGAATTGGTAATTTACGCGTTGCCTTGGCAACCACGTCTCCCAACGCGCCCCAACCATGTGACGTAGCGCCGCAAACGTGGGGCGTCCGCCTCCGTGACAGGGGTCTGCCACGAGTTCTACGAGTACTTGTACGAAGTCGCGTACGAGTACGACGAAGCCGTGGCCGACGCGGAAGAGAAACGGTTTCCCTCGCGGTTGCAGGGCGCTTCCAACACCAAACCATTCTTCATACACACGTACCAACCATAACCCCCAGCTATCCGAGCACAATCAGATCAATGCGTGCCGAGCGGTTAGCGGCATAACCGAGACGCCATGGCCCGGCTGATCGCTACGTCACGCGGCCTCGGATTGCGTGTCGTACAAAGTACGCGTGTCAAGTTCGACATGATTAGATTGCTGGTCAAGTATTTGGTGACCTGTCAATTCTATCGTCTTATTCGTATGTATTCTCGGCATGTGCTGTACAGGAACACAATCTCGCCTTGTCCCGCCTGATGCCCTTCCGTCTGCTCAACCAAAACCGTCGCTAATCCAAGAAACATCCAGGGACCCAGCGGCCGCGTTATTATAATAGATACTCGGTGTACTCATTGCCCCAACCCCAGCACGAGCAGAACCACCTCTCCGATCCAAGCCAGTCCGCCCGCCAGCCTCATCGCCACCCACACCCACCACACAACCACCTCGAGCGCGAGCAGCGCCGCCCGCATGCCCAGCGCCAGGACGGCCAGTCACATCTTCCGGATGCGGTTGTTGGCCACCTTGACCTTGCCCTGTAGCCGCGTCGCGTCCTGGTCCACCCGGTCCAGCATCTCGCTCTGTGCCTCCACCTCCTCGTTGATCTTGAGCCCAATCTCCTTTTGCCTCCGAATGATTGCCGCCAGCTGCTCGACCTGATCGTCCTGCGCCTGCATCTCCTGTTTTTGGAGCATCAGCACCCCTTGGTTGTCCAGCTCTCTAGTCCTCTCCGTCTCGGGTAAAGGGGCGCCCAGCACACGGCCGCCCGGCTTGCCTCCTTGCAGTAGCGCAGCTTTCTCTAACGCAGAAGCTTGCCCTTTGCCGCCGTTTCCCCGGCCCAGAGCCGATGACGAACTGGGCATGCTGTTGGAGAGCTTCTCCAGGCCCTCACGCTCCATGCGAGCCGCAGCGACCAGGTCTCGCCGCCGCCGTAGCTCTCCGTCGCCCAGTCTGGTTGACTCCTGCATCCTGCGGAGACCATCTGACAAGCCGGCGATCAATGTTCCCGCCTTGATGATAACCCGCTTGGCCGCTGCCCCTGCCTCGGCCGCGGCTGTGTTATTGCCGCCGTCTGCGGCTCCGTCTCTCCTCGACAGGCACTGCCTCGCCTCGTGCAGACACTGCTTCATCTCCCTATGCATGTCCAGCCACGTCCCCGGATCTGCCGCGCCAGCCGCCGCGCTGGAAACCATGCCCGCCGCCGACACGGCGGAATTGGTCGTGCTGGAGCTGGGCAGGTTCAGAAACGCCCGCCAGGCCGACGTGTCCCGCCATCGCCGGTCGGGCGTCTCCGCAATCGTCTTGAGGTATCGCTCCAGACCTAGCTGTCGGTCCCTCGCCAGCTCGGCCGACTTGACCGTCGACTTGAGCCAGTGCTTGCCCGGCAGCGGCGTGGGCGGAGGGGCGACGACCTGCTCGACCAAGGCGCTGTGGAGCTTGGCAAAGTCGGAGTAGCGCTTCTGCACGACGTATGACCGTAGGGGCAAGCGGAGAGTGATGTTGTAGAGTGTAAACGGCTTGGACGAGCCCTCGTCGGACACGCTCGTCGACGGGATGGCGATCTCGGGTGGCGGTGCCATGTCCACGGCTTCCCCTCGGCTGCGGTCCGGCGCAGACTCGACGATTCGATCGAACACGTCGTTTGAGATTGGACGCTGATGCAGATGATCTGTCCAATGCGGGGATGAAAGCGGGATCGCTGGTAGTCGGGATACGGGTTCGCAAGGCAGCGGTGCACGCGATGCGGTGACGAAGATGATGATGCAAGAGCAGCGAGTCGTTGCCTCGGCGGGTGGTACTAGTGCCGCAGCGTTAGCGCTTGCGGCTTGCTAAAGTTGGGGCTTTCACCGCGTCCACACCTTCACGCTCAGCAGACATGGAATGACGGAGCCTACAACGCTAACACTGAGACGCTAGGCCAAGCGAGCCCCAGCAAGTCACGGGCCTCCCTGCATGCGACCCGCTGCCTTGGAACACGCCTCGCTCCGGATGCATCTTCATGCCACGCGCCACGATCTAGTGGCAGCCGACGCAGGTGCAATGATGGCGAGATTGAGATTTGGCCTCACTTTACAATCAATCGTTGCAGCTATTCAAGTCCGCAGTATAAGGCTTCTCCACATCGTGTCAGCCATGCATCGGTCCCCGTGCGTGGTGCTGCAAGTCTCACTCGGCGAGCTTAATATATCCGACCTCGTCCAAGCCGCGGTTCAAACATGCTGCATGACCCTCTCATCGTCAGCATACCGCTTCTCACTTTGATCCAACTCGTCTAGAGCCATGTCCAGGGCAAGTCGGGTTCGACAGCTGGCCAAAGGTTCATTCCACAGGGCTACCCTACACCACAGCCACCCACACCCCAGATTAAATGTCACAACTCCATCCCGCCTAGGCTGATGGGACCAWCACTACTCCGTACTTTGTAACGCTGCGCTGTACGCTGGCCGAGTCAAAGCCTGCCAATACATGTCCAACATCCATCTTGGGTTTCTCTATTCGGCTTCGGGTGGCTCTCAAAGTCCACGTCTCCGTCGCCGGCGTCGACTAATTCAAAGCCTTCATTATGCGTCATACAGCCATCGCAAATGGCCACCCTTCTTCCACGCCCCCTAGCCTGATCCCTTTCATGTACAAGGGCAACCCCTAGACCCGCCATCGGAACAGCCTGGCCGTTCGTTCAAAATGTCTCCTGGTCGTCCAGTGCTTCCCCCTCGTCAGGGATCTCAAAGCCTTCCTCGGTTGAGTACAGAATCGTTTGGATCTGTTTGATGAGGCCATCCTCCTGCTTCTCAATCTCAGGGTCTTCCTCGCAAGCCTGTTGAATCAGCAGCTCAATGTCACGCAGCTTGCTGAAGTAGAAGTCGCGCTCCCTCTCCAGGCCAGTGACCGTCTCCTTCAGGGTGGCATTCTCTTGCTGAAGAGCAGCGGTGCCCGGGCCGGCGGCCTTGGCGACACGGGGACCACTGGCGGGCGTGGTAGTTCCTCGCCTGGCGCCGCCCGTGGAGACGGGCCCTCTCGCAGCGGCACCACCAGAGGCCGGCAGGGCGCCTCCCTTCCGTCGTGCGACGGCGTCGTAGTCCTGACCGGGGAAGTTGAGATCCCAGAACCTCTTTGTCCACTGCAGGAACTCGAGGTTGTCCTGCATCTTGCACTTGATCAGGGCTTCGACGGGGATGGGCTTCKCGATTTGGTGCTTGGTGAAGATGTCTGCAGCAGCCGTCAGTAACGCAATCAGAGGGTTTGGGCAAGACCGAGGCAGTGCGTACTTTGAAGGACCTTGAAGTTTTGGACGTAGGCCCATTCGCCGTTCGCGTTGAACTTGACCTTGGACATGGGCACATCCATGTATATGCTGTCAAACACCTGGCAGAGGGCGGCTCTATAGTTGGAGTCGTCGATCAGATAAATGGAGTCCCACGGTGGTGGAACGAGCGCCGCCGGGCGGGGGAGGGGTAGGGAACCAACTCACCCAGTGCCACACTGCTCAACCTTGGTGATGTTGAGCTGGAGCAGGCTGTTGAGCCATTGCACGAGCTCTTGTCTGTTTATCGGATACGTGTCAGGCCCGGTCGTAGACTTGAGCAGCGCGAGGGCGGCGCCGCGAGAAGGAGTACCAACCGTGACTCGCCCATGGTGTTGACTTTGCCGTCGGCCTCACGTGGCGAGGATGCCATGGCGATGCTATGGAGACTCGGGGGAGATGCAACGCTCGAGAAAGAGACGCACGCGTGGAGGAACGAACGGAAGACGGCGGCGAAAGCAGCGGGTATCGAGAATGAAGAAAAGCGCCGAGGTTGGATGTAAATCAGCGAGGAAAAGGGAGTTGGAGAAATTACGAATGCTGCAAATGTTCACCGTTTGGCCAAAGCAAGTCGGTCGTCCAATCAACCGTGGTGGGGGGGGTTCAGTTCGGGAAAACAGCGGGCCAGCCAAGCCCCGCTGGTTGTTGCCTGAGGTGCCCCGAAATGGGCCTGGCGACGCAGGCCACAGTGCTGTTTCCTCTGTTCCCTGCGCCGCAGCTCCCGATCAGGCAATTTCACGCACCGCCAAAATTTTGAAGCGGCAGAAAACCGCATAACACTCACTGCGGAGGAATTTGCTCCCCTGGATGAACGACGATCAAACCCATTCGCCAACAAGTTACAAAGCGCCTTTCAAGATGGCACCACACAAGAGGAAGCCGGCCGACGACTTCATCTACACGCTCTCGGACAACGAGGACGCTCCCGTGGATCCAATCGAGGCCGAGGCCCTGGCCGCCCAGCCGCCCAAGAAAAAGGCAAAGACAACCAAGAAGCCCAAGGCGGCCAAGAAGGCAAAAAAGCCCAGCCAGGATGACGATGCTCCAGAGGAGGACGAGGAGACCGAAGAGGCACTCGGCGTGTGGGGCCAAAAGGACGAAAACGACGGTGCCATGGACTCGGATTTCGAGTTTGTTGCCGACAAGGACGAATCCGGCGACGAGGAAGAATTTGCAGGCTGGGGCTTCGAGGGCGCCAAGAGTGGCATTGCTTCGGGCAGGAAAGGCGTCGATATTGACGACATTATCCGGCGGCGAAGGGAGAGGAAGAACGGCAAGGATGGCGGCGAGGCAGTTGAGGAAGTGGACGGCGATGGTGGTGACGACGAGGCCGACAACGACATTGATGTCGACATGGACGACGATGATGACGAAGTCCTTGCAGAGGACGCCTTTGGCATGAATGCAGACTCGGATGATGATGAAGAGCCCGAGAACAAAGGCGACGAGGACGCCTCCGGTGAGGACGACGACGAGCCTGCCTCCGACGACGACTCAGTGGCCACACCCGTTGGCCACCCCGAGGACGACATGTCCGGTGCCAGCGACAACGACCAAGACGAAGACCCCGAAGAGCAAGCCAAGCGTGACGCCTTTTTCGCTGTAGAGGAAAAGCAAAAGCCCGGCCAGAAGACGGACGTGTCCTCCTTCATGGCCCTGTCCCTGTCACGCCCCATCCTCAGAGGTCTTGCTGCCCTCGGCTTCTCCAAGCCAACACCCATTCAGTCCAAGACCATACCTATTGCCCTCATGGGCAAGGATCTTGTGGGTGGTGCCGTGACTGGTTCCGGCAAGACGGGAGCCTTTATGATTCCCATCTTGGAGCGGCTGCTGTATCGGCCCAACAAGGTCCCCACGACTCGAGTCGTGGTACTCACACCTACGCGAGAACTCGCTATGCAATGTTACGCTGTGGCTACGAAGCTGGCTTCGCACACCGACATCAAGTTTTCCTTGGCTGTGGGTGGGCTGAGCTTGAAGGTGCAGGAATCGGAGCTGCGACGACGACCCGACGTCGTCATCGGAACGCCTGGTCGATTCATCGACCACATGAGGAACTCGGCCAGCTTCAATGTCGACACTGTTGAGATTCTGGTGCTCGACGAAGCTGATCGCATGCTGGAAGATGGATTCGCCGACGAGCTGAACGAGATCCTCACCACTCTGCCCAAGTCGCGCCAGACGATGCTCTTCTCCGCCACCATGACCTCTACTGTTGACCGCCTCATTCGGGTTGGACTGAATAAGCCTGTCAGACTCATGGTGGATGCTCAGAAGAAGACGGTTGGCACGCTGGTGCAAGAATTTGTCCGCCTGCGACCTGGCCGCGAGGAGAAGCGAATGGGCTATCTGGTTCACCTGTGCAAAGAAATGTACAGAGAGAGGGTCATCATCTTCTTTCGCCAAAAAAAGGCAGCTCACCAGGCGCGCATCATCTTTGGCCTGCTCGACATGTCGGCTGCCGAGTTGCACGGCAGCATGAACCAGACAATGGTTAGTGACGGTGCAGGCACCATTCATTTATTTTGCTAACCTTTTCTAGCGTATCGAAAGCGTCGAGTCCTTCCGAGACGGCAAAGTCTCTTTCCTGCTGGCTACTGATCTGGCTTCTCGTGGCTTGGATATCAAAGGAGTCGACACCGTCATCAACTACGAAGCGCCACAGTCGCAGGAGATTTACGTGCACCGTGTCGGGCGAACGGCTCGTGCTGGACGACAGGGTGTCGCTGTGACGTTGGCTGCAGGGGCCGACAGGAAAGTGGTCAAGGCTGCTGTCAAGGCGGGCAAAGCCCAGGGAGCCAAGATCTCCCAACTCAACATCCCGATGGCCGACGCAGACAAATGGCAAGCCCAAATCGACGAAATGGACGATGAGATTGACGAGATTATGCGGGAAGAAAAGGAGGAGAAGCAGTTCGCCAACGCAGAGATGCAGGTGAGGAAGGGCGAGAACATGATGCAGCACGAGGCGGAGATCAAGTCGCGGCCGAAGAGGACGTGGTTCGAAACGCAGCACGAAAAGGACAAGGCCAAGCAGGCGGGCCGAGACGAGCTGAACGGGGCGCGTGAGGCGATGAAGAAGAAGAAGGGCGGTGGCAGGCTAAGCAACAAGGACATGAAGCGTCTGGACGCAAAGACTGTCCGGTCTGAGGGAAGCCTGTGGAAGAAGGGGAAGAGCAGCGAGCCAGCCAGGGGGTCGGGTGGGAAGCCGGCGGGCAGAGGGGGTGGCAGTGGGAGGGGCAGGGGTCGAGGGAGGCGATGAGGAGATTGATGGCGTTTTCCTTGGAATAGACGTAGAAGTCGAGTATAATGACTGGCCCCAACTCTTGCCACTTGTTCCTGATATTCCCAGTTGCTGATATTCCTACTTGCCCCCTGTAGCCTGTAGCGGTTGTTCCCCTTGCGCCTGTATGTTTCCGCCCAATGCCGAAATGGCCCTCGGGGCCAATGACTCGGGTATCAGACTGCGGAGCAACTAAGAACGAGGCTTGGACTGGATCTGTGTCGGCTGGCGGTTGCTTGGACCGCCGCTCGACGCGATGACATAAGGCACACGCCGACACGTCTCGTCCACTCGCGGGCGATCACGAGCTCCAGCTCTCCATTGTCCTTGGCCAGCGACGCAGCGCAACGAAACGAAACAACCCTGGGACGGCTGCACGTCAGGTGCCTGCATCAGCGACCCGCGCCGCATGCGCCAGCCGAGCGCAGCCCTACCGCCCGACCCGGCTACTGACTACTGACCACGGCGCTTGGCAGGCAGGCGGTCGCGGGCTGTCAGAAGACGGGCTCACCAGCGTCGGCCTCGTTTCGCCACCGCGCGGCCGGGGTGCGACGTCTGCCGCCGTATAAAACATGCGCGGCGCCTGCGGGGGCCTGAATTCACCGCAGAGGACATAGAGGACGCACAGTCAAGCTGGCTCCGTTTCGATTCTTCGCCGGCCCTGGTCCTGGTCGCCTGCATCCGCTTCCGCGTCCCCGCTATAGGCTGAGCCTCCTGCGATACCTACAACACCTGCTCCCCCGCGCCGTCCAAGCCCGGTGTCGCGAGCGGCTGCTGCGCTTCCACCTCGACACCCTGCCGCTTCTCCAGCACAGCGTCCAGGCGCGCGTCCACCGCTACCTCCTCGGGCGCCAGCGCAGGCGCGCCGACCATAGGCGCGTCCTGGACCTTGTCGCCAGGCACGGCCGACGGCTGCTGCTGGGTCCACCACTGGGGCGTAGGCCGGCCAAAGATGCGAGGCCGCCACCGCGAGCGCAAGGACAACACAAGATGCCTACAGTCGGAGGATTGACGCCGCCCACCGCGACCGATGCGTCGCAGGACGTCGGCGAACGGGGGGAGAGGGGCTACCGACGGCGCAAGCTCGCGGCCATGGCGGGCAACCTGTACAGGAGCGGGCAGCAGGCCGTCACCGATATTCGAGAATCCTACGCACAGTCACGAGCAAAGGGGCTGGACGACGTGGCCGTCCTGGGCAGCACCCATATCCCCGGGGCCTTTCCCGACGTGGCCATCACCTCGCAGGGCGACGAGCAGATGGTGCTGTTCCCCTCCTACGCCAAGAGACACACCAAGAAGGACTGGAGTCGGATACAAGCCAGCCCGCCGCAAACACCGCAGACGGGCGCCAAGGACGAAGAGTACTGGCGCCAGGAGTGGGAGAGGAACGAGGACGAAAAGGCGATTGTCGACGTCGACGTCAGGGGGTGGATATACAACCCCCATGTTGGGCCGCTGACGAGGAGGAACCGCATACTGATAGGACTGGCGCGTCAACTCAGCGGAATATCAACTCCCAGGCCGGACCAGAGCCCCAGCCCCATGGCCGCCGAACAGCCGCCGAGCCACCACCAGATGCACGAAGAGATGCACGACCAGGAGAAGATTGCCCAAGAAGCGGCGCTCATCGAGCGGAGGGGCCAGGAGGAGAAGCGGGTGGCGTACAGCGGCGGCTACAGCGAGCAGCCTCAGGAGAACGCCGTCCCTGGGGCCGAAACCATGTTGCCGTACAGGGCTCGTCGTCGGGGGAGCCGCACGCCAGACTCGGCGCCCGGCAGCCCCGTATTCTCCGTCAGGCAAAACTCCAACGTCAACGAGCTCACCGAGGTGGAGCTCGTCGTGGCAAACGCCAACTTGATGGCCCGCGTGGCGCCCTTTATGACGAACCCCCTGGTGGCGCTGCCCATCACCATCTTCTTCTACAACGAGTCCCAGTCGCAGTCGCGGACGGTCCTGACAAACGACGCCGGCCACTTCATGGTGCGCGCGCCCCTCGACTTTATCCCTACCAGCGTCAGGGTGCTGGCCAACGAGAAGCTGTCGGCCACGCAGGAGATTAAGATTACCGAGCCGCGCGGCGTGAGCCTCATCAGCGACGTCGACGACACCATCAAGCACTCCAACATCTCGGCCGGCGCGCGCGAGATCTTCCGCAACACGTTTGTGCGGGAACTCGGGGACCTCACCGTCGACGGCGTCAAGGAATGGTACACCCAGATGCACGACCTCGGCGTCAGCATCCACTACTGCTCCAACAGCCCCTGGCAGCTGTTCCCCGTCCTGGCAAGCTTCTTCAAGCAGGGCGGGCTGCCGCCGGGGTCGCTGCACCTGAAGCAGTACTCTGGCATGCTGCAGGGCATATTCGAGCCCGTCGCGGAGAGGAAGAAGACGACGCTGAGTCGCCTGATGAGACACTTTCCAAAGAGGAAGTTTCTCCTAGTGGGAGACAGCGGCGAGGCCGATCTCGAGGTGTATACGGAACTGGCCCTTGCGAATCCCGGTCGTATCCTGGCCGTGTTCATCCGGGACGTGACGACGCCAGAGAGGACGGGTTACTTTGACTCTTCGTTTGAGCTGACTCGGCGCAAAACGTCGAGCCTAAACTTGGACGACGGCAGGTGGTCCAACGGCGGAAGCACGTTTCGGCAGAACTCGGCCCCAGTCGCGGCCATGGACGACAAGACGCCGCCGGGGCCGGCGATGGGCACGTTGATAGACTTCTCCGAGGAACCGGAAGAGGTTAAACTAGACGAATCTGCGGCGCTCGAGCAGGTCAAAAAGTCCAATTCGAACAAGGGGGCTGGCGCCACTGACCTGGTTTCTGTGCGCAAGCCACCGCCACCGCCACGGCCGGCGAAGCCACCGGCCTTGAGAAGTACACCCTCGTCGACTGCGGAGATGGACGGCCAAGGAGTCGGCTTGGGCCTGATGAATAACACGCCCGCGAGCACCGAGGCGCCGGCACCTCCACCGCCACCTCGGAGAGCAGCTGGAGGCGGAGGGCTGCTTCATCCGCTGTCGCAGATGCAGAACTCATCCCAGGCGACGGTTGTGAGCAGCAATACTATACCCAAGGCACCTGCTGTGCCAGCAAAGGATCCCCAGCCGGCGGATTCGCCACCACCTCCGCTGCCTCGACGTCGCGCGGCACCCTCGCTGAAGAGCCTCAGTCCGCGTCTCTTCGGGCACGGCCGCGGCCCGTCGTCCAACTCGGACGTCGACTTCGAGCCGCTGCCGCCATCTGCGGCACCCCCGCCGTCGCTGGGGCTGAGCTACTACAGATCCGGCTCCCGGTCCGGCGGCACAACCCCCTCGGGCGGCTCCCCTACGCTGGGCGCACAGGGCGTGAACAAGAAGCTGGAGCTGTGGAAGAGGCGGCTGGCGAAGGCGCACGAGGCGCTCGACCAGCAGGGCGTGGCGCTGTACACCTGGCGGCGGGGGCAGGACGTGTGCGTCGAGGCGGAGGCGATTGTGAGGCAGGCGTTGGAGGACATGGACATGTGAGCTTTTGCTGGCCGGCGGCGGGATACGGAGTAGACGGGGGGTGGCTATGCGTGAGACGCGGATGGGCAGGCGTAGCGTGTTTAATGTGTCGACCGAATAGACTATTGCGTTGTTTCGAGTTGGATGCGACGAGTGTGAGCTGCGGCCACCACCAACTCGCAGAACATGAGAGAACAATGGCCAAGCCAGAGCCCTGCCAATGCGTATGGTGCTGTTGGCAGAGGCAGATGCTGCCCACGTGCGTGGTTGATTCGCCGACGCAGCACTGCAGTCCTACGCCCAACCAACGCCCGGTCCCTGCGTCGGTTGTTGCGCTGCACCTATGGACTCGCAGAGCAGGACATTATGAAGCACGGTGGACTGTAGGCAATGAGAGACATCAGGCATCCGAGGCACGAAGTAGTTGCCAACTAGTCCGTGCAACACTAAACGTCTCCATGCTCATCCTGTTCACACCATCATCGCTCCGTTCACCAGGTACGTCTGCCCGCTCACCCAGCCGCTGTCCTCGCCGCACAGAAACGCCACGACGCCCGCCACGTCGGCCGGCTCGCCCAGGCGCCCAAACGGGTTCGCCGCCTTCATGCCCTCGACCATGGCCTCCGACTTGCCGCGGAAGAAGAAGTCGGTCGCCGTCGGGCCGGGCCCGACGGCGTTGACGGTGATGCCCTTGGCCGCGAGCCCCTTGGCCATGACGCGCGTCATCTGCTCGATGGCGCCCTTGGTCGCCGCGTAGAGCAGGTAGTCGGGCGCCACGCCGGAGAGGTGGCAGATGCCGCTCGAGACGAAGATGATGCGTCCGCCGGGGGGCATGTGCGGCACCACTTTCTGCCCGGCCGTTGGCATCGTCTCGCAGGGCGCATCGGGACGAACGTACCTGCGCGAGGAAATACGGCCCCTTGACATTGAGGTTGAAGCAGCGGTCGAAGTCGTCCTCGGCCGTGTTCTCGACGTTGCGCATCAGCATCATGCCCGCATTCGCCATGACGGCGTCCAGCCGCCCGAACCTGGCGACGGCCTCGTCGACGAGCCGGCCCACGCCCTCGAGCGTCGAGACGTCGGCCTGCACGGCGAGCGCGCGCTCCGCCCCGATGGAGGCGACCAGCGCGGCGGCCGAGGTGCCGTCGCGGTTGTAGTTGATGACGACGCTGGCGCCGTCCCGGGCGAGCCGCTCGACGCACGCCTTGCCGAGGCCGTTGGAGCCGCCGGTGACGAGGATGACTTTGCCGGAGAGAGACATGCTGGATGGACTGCGCTTACCTGGCTCGCTGATGGAGAGGAGATGTTGCATCACTTGGATGCATGAACAGGCCGGCTCGCCCGGCATACCTAGTCCTGCAAGCTGCCCGCTCGCTCGGAGTAACTATTTAGTCCGCTTCCGACCTTAATTAAGAGGCCATCACCACGAATACATATACCTTGGTACAGAGAGGTTATGATCGCCTGCGGCGGGCTTTTTACTCCTCGCCTGCGGCTCGAGAAGGGGCCACACAAGTACTACTTATCCCGTAGGCACGCATACATCGTAAAATGGCACGCAACGTGGGTTAAACCTATAACCTAATTCGTGGGCTCTGTGATATAATACTCGGAAAGTCCGTGAGGAGTCCTAGAGCGAAGGATATAGCAGTATAACGAGCTGAGCCTGAGGAGTCTCGGATTACACTCTCGATTAGGCCACGTGTCCCAAGACAGCAGACCCCATGTAAAGTGCACATGGTTGAGTGCCTCAAGACCGTAGCGCCAGACCGGTGTACTTATGGAGATGAGTCCTTTGGCTTGCGATACGGCCAGGAGTCGGTGACGAGAAGCTTGACACTGGCAAACTTTAGTTCTTAATGTAACACAGGATCCTTGTTCTGCTCATACCTGGCGGCCTCCACGAGTGCCATCGCTCTGATTGTCGTCGTATGTGATTACGGCATTACACTTAGCCCGATTATTATCATCATTCTACCTGGGAGTATTAGGTATAATGGTCTTTTAGATCTAAAGCTATTGAAGGGCTAGTATTACGATATTATAATAAAGCCAAGTGTCTCGTTCCTGGCTGCCAAACTCCTCTCCGTTGTCTGGTGGAGATGCGGCTCGGCCGTCTTCAACGAGCTTAAGAAGAGCTGGCGCGTCATGCTGTCGTCCCTCGTTCTCTTCCTCTTTCAAATCGGCAGCGGCACTCCTGGACTGTCAGTCATTGCTTCCCTCAGCATTTGCTGCGCGGATATGGGTTAGCGCTGTGATTGGTGACACTTACCCCTCAGGCTTTTTAGTGGGAAATGGGACGCTATTATCTACGCACTCGGAACGGTCCGTCACAACACCAGCCTTCTTTTGCCTTGCTACGGCGGACTTGGCTCCATCTACCTGCGGATGCCGCGATCAAGGACGACGCCCAGAGGCTCCAGCTCAAGCAATTAGTGCATGCAGCATTAGGAGCGCGGGTATCAGGTGAGGTAGCCACAGCTCATCTTCTGTGCTCCATGCCGTCGACTGATAGAACTTTATCGAGGACTTCAGGCACAGCGCGGCCCTTGAGCTCCGGAACCTTCTTTTCGAGAGCCTCGCATTGCTGACCATTTCCACCACCGACATCGGCGAACGTGACATTGGTATCGGTGAGACCCTTGCCCATGTCGTCCTACGCATGGGGGCCATGGATGACACCTTTTTATATCCCGGATTTTGGTACCATAGGTGATAGTTTCTCAGGATTTAATAGGCGATAGAAATGGGCAGAAGAACTAAGAGGTTTTAGTTATAAGTAAAAAGATATTAAAAAGTTCATACCTATAATTTCTCTTAACGTCAAGTATTAGGCCTATGGCGCCTAATTAGGTAGACTTTATCTAATAAAGTTTAGCCCGTTTACTAGCATCGTAATAGTCCGCGCACGTGTATGTCAAGCTATATTATAATAACTTTAGTATCGTCAAAGTCGTGAGCGTCTCTGTTTGCCTTCTTGCCCTGCTCCCTCTGCGACGTACTCCCCGGAAAGACATATCCTCGCTGATTGGCCACCACCCTGATGCCATTGCGTAGCAGGTTTGTCGAGTAATGTGTATGGCCGAAAACCCAGACCTTGACACCATCCCACCCTTCTTGTTCCACTAGATCAGTCGCGAAAGCAGGTGTCCACGGGTTGCGAGAATGCTCTGGCCGAGAAGAGCCCTCGACGCACGGCGCATGATGTGTCGCGACTAGGAGCCGTCTCTTGGAGTCGTGGTCTTGCGACGCCAGCAGAGCAACCTGCTGGCGGAGCCAGGCAGTCTCCTCGACGTGGACTTGGTTGTGCTTCTGGATAGTCCACCTGTTTATCTTCTTGAAATCGTGGACCTTGGACTCGACAACTTGGCAGGCATGCTCTGGTATTGCAGACCAAAGAGTGCAGCCGAGGATCGTCAGCGTGGAGTTGGGGTCATCCCACCGGACCCTGTCTAAGAGGATGAGGGTGTTGGAGAGTGTGGGCTCATCTGAGAGACGTCGAGCTTCGTGGAGCCCAGTTTCGTAGTCCAACCCATAGAATTCGTGGTTTCCTAACACCAAAAAGACCTTTTCATACCGAGACGCCTGCGCTTGGAGGAACTTGAGGTATCCATCGTAGTCAATGAGCCTGCCGACGTCGCCAGCCAGGAGCAGCAACGGCGCAGACGCGGGAAAAGTATAAGACGTATACTGCTGCCCGATCTCCAGATGCAGGTCGGAGAGGATTTGGAGTCGGTAGGCTGATGGCGGATGCAGCAGCCTGGGGAGTTTCCTTAATAGCGCTTTCATCTGGGGGGCGATGGCAAAGTGAAACGGAGGAAAACGATCACGATATGTCCGAAGACCGTGCACGTTACGTGGTTAGGTGGCTCAAGTTTGCGCAGGGGGTGGGGCCTCTATTATGCTATTGGCTGTGGCGTGGGACGATTGTTTGGGGCAGTAGAAACCCCTCTGTCAAGGTTTCAAGCGACCGTGCCAGTACCTCAACTTTATCCATCAATCAACAAGGACATGGTTCACACACGACAAAGCTTTCAAAATGAACTTAACGCCGACAAGAGTCGCCGTCTCCATACTGAAACATCACGGAGTTTCGATGTGTATCACTGGAGAACTAGTTCTGAATTACTACAACGTTCCCCGCGTCTGCCATGTGAGTCTTTGTCACTTGGCTTATGCCACCTTTATGCTTGACTAAACACGAGCAGGATCTCGAGATCTGTGTCCCAAAGCCAAGCTCTTTGGTAGCGGCTGGTATCTTATGCTMCACGGGACTCTTCGAACCCTGTGAGATAGAGATCGACTTCAACAACTACACAGAGTATAAGCGTGGTTTTCCGCGAGTCCGGACCACCTACTGGACCTACCCTCCACAAACCATGGTCATCTTCCCCGCCGCTTTCTTCGGCCTAGATCCCATCGAGAAAGCTCTTGTACGACCCTTCGCAGATCGCAAAGTCCACATCAGCAAGGAGATTCCGGAGCTGAGTCAAGAGGACGCTGCCAATCTGCCGTTACCGCGTCTGGCGCCCCTCCTCAGTGGACTGGCCAAGAGGTTCCTGGATACGGGTGATGATATGGCCATGATAGCCGTCGAGCAGCTTGTGGATGGTATGAATGTGGATGAGGCTTGGGCGGAAAAAAGTCTTCAAGACTCTGACGCTGCCCTTCGGGAACTGATCATAAGCCAGATCCGCGGCAAGAAATCGAGGATAGATTATTTCTCGGAGAATAAAATCACCTGCTTCGTCAGCGATGAAGAGGAGGCGGACAACGTGCGGTTGATTCCTGGGTTTGAATGAACATTGGTTTCTCATCGGGGGGGGTTGTGTGCGTTATATCCGCATCGATCATTCTTCAGTTACAGGCTCAAAATTACCCTAGCCCACTCCTAACATGCTACAGGCATAGTACTTAAGACGAATACAGAGTCTGATCAGGGCTATATGAGCTGTTGGAAGCTTAAAGAAGGACCTGCCCTGCTCTATGGCGAGTAACTAGGTGACGTACCTAGGTGACTTGTAGCCAAGAGGTGACGTGTAGCCAAGAGGTGACGTGTAGCCAGGGGTGACATGCAGCTAACAGGTGACGTGTAGTTAAAAGTGAGGCATTTAGTGGCATGGGCCGACGTTGGGTCTCATGAGTAGTTCTCAGTGTGGCAGGCCTGGTCTGACCAGTAAAAGTATGTAAGCTGCATTTAAGCGCCGATGAGGCCTCGCCGCATTTCAGTTGCTCAGGTGCATATAACAGCCTTCACCCATACCTGAGCCCCCTCTCCACGCCATCTTGCCAGACTACGCTTGCAGTGGAAACGTCTCATCCCAGCACTCCGCCATCGGTTTCACTACAGACGCAGGTGATGGAGACGAGACAGCGGGTGCTTGGAGCCGAGCATCCAGACACGCTCACCAGAATGAAGAAATTAGAGTCGACGTATAGGAACCAAGGCCGATGGAAGGAAGCTGAGTCGCTACAGGTGCAGGTAACGGAGACGAGACAGCGGATGTTGGGAGAGAAACATCTATCTACGCTCAAGAGCATGGAAGGCTTAGCGTTGACGGTCTGGAATCAAGGCCGGTGGAAGGAAGCCGAGTCGCTACAGGTGCAGGCAATGGAGACGAGACAACGGGTGTTTGGAGAGGAGCATCCATCCACGCTTAGGAGCATGGGCGACTTGGCGTCGACATATCGGGACCAAAGCCGATGGAAGGAAGCCGAGTCGATGGGGGTGTAGGTGATGGAGACGACACAGAGGGTGCTTGGAGCGGAGCATCCAGACACGCCCACCAGCATGCACAATCTTGCGCATACTTGGGCTGGCCAAGGCCGCCATGCGAAGGCCGTGAGCTTGATGGAGCGTTGCCTTCAGCAGCGGCAAAGCTCACTCGGCCCGTCCCATCCCCATACAGTCTCTACTCGCTCGGCCTTGAACAGATGGATAGCGGCGAGTACGGAATGCAATGTCAGTGTCGCGGAAGAGCGAAGATAACTTCAGTACAGCTTGTGTATGTATGCTGACGCACACCGAGTCGTTGGTGAATTGTGACCTACAATGGCAATACTGAATGTTTCGTACAGTGGTAGTTAAACGGCTTATAAATGGACAGGGGAGTGGTGTGGCGCCGCGCAATTGAAGGCGCGGTGACAGTCAGCGCAGTTCGGCGGTGTATTTAACAATCCCAAATAAGGCCCCCTTTTAGTTGTGTAAGACCCTCCAACGCGGTTGCTTTGGTTGGCTGATATGAGCCTCGCACACTTCTCGGCACGATATGAAACGACCAGGTCGGTCACATGCGGGTTGGCTCGTGCTTGAAGAAATTTGTCGCTCTGGAGCACTCCCTGCATACCATTTTAAGTTTCACGGGATGCACCTTAAACGGTGCATAGTAAAGACGCGGCAAATAATGTGTGTGCCCACAGAGTGCTATCACGATCCCTGGTGAGATGCTGATGTTATCGGTTCTCGGGAAGGTCAGTGCGACATGGATCGGTGGGGCAATCCTGTAGCATGACGTATGCATTTATGGGGTTGGTTACGCGCTATTTGACGACTGGATTCGAGAATTTTAATCACAGATCCCACAGTCGCGAGGCTTTTATTTATTCATTGTCCCACCTGTACTCCGTAGACAGAGCTTTCCATTTTGTCCCATGGACCGACTTTCACCAAGATACGAAATCGAAAACCACACCACCAGCGTCCGGGACGATGACCATGATGCAAGTTTCACGGTCCGCCGAAATGGCAAGGTCTTTTACATCCAGATTTCGCCTTCTCAGTTTGTCAACTCGCCCATCATGACGGAAAAATATATGGCATACCTTGAGGTACTCCGATTAGGCGAAGAGGTGGTTGGCGACATTTACGACACTGACGTTTATGAATGGGTCTTTACTCCATTTGAGCCGCTGTTCGTCGAGCTCGCTCCCAATACGCCCGGTGATCCAAAGGATACAAAGCTCACTCTGCATGAGCATCTGTTCCCCGATTTTTTCGTCTTTGCCCTAGACATCATTGACGAAAAACGATGCCCGCGCCGTATCCCCAGGGAACGCTCACCATGTCGGCCGTCTTTCGTTCGCTTCGAGGACGACTTTCTCGACGACCTGGAGGAGTGGACAACTTTCTACGATCCGGTCGAAGTCACCTTGAGCTTTAAAAATCCCGAGGATGCGCTTTTCAAGCAACCCAGGAAGGTTCTTATCCAAAAGGGCAGAATTGAATGCTTCTTCAAATTTTGCCACTCCAGCGTCCAAATTACGCGGGAGCTCAAGACCTACAAGATGATTGCCGCGGCCGGCCTAGACTGCCAACTGAACCTATGCCGTATACATGGCGTCGTGATGGACGATTCTGATTTCATTCTTGGTCTTTTATTGACCTATATTGACTGTGCCGAGCTCCCGCTGTCCATGAGAGTCCACCCCGACGAGCCCGACGATCATCCGCCTGCGATGAGACAAAGGTGGATAGAACAGCTTGATACTGGCCTTGGGAGGCTTCATGAGGCAGGAATAGTCTGGGGAGATGTCAAAGCGGAAAACGTTTTGATCGACCAGAACAACAATGCATGGATTACTGATTTTGGTGGCGGCTATACAGAGGGCTGGGTGGACAGAGAGATGGCAGAGACTATGGAAGGGGATCTGATGGGTATGGCTAAACTGAGAAAGTTCATTTTCCCGTCAGAATGAAGCATGAAACTATAGTTTTAGTAGATGACATGATAGCGAAAGAAATTACAACGTCCGTAAATTGAACGGCTCCAGGCTACCTGGCCTCTCTCGCAAGACGCTTCTCAAATGCCTGGTGACTTGTGTGGCTGGACTTAGAAATGTTTTCGCTCTGTCATGTGCTTCTCGGAAATGTAACAGTTCGCTGGAGATTCGTTCGCAGGAGCCTAGAACTGTACGGTCGTACCACAACTCGGCCATGACGAAGAGGCCAAGCTAATGCAGGGGCAAAGGCTTGTAGCTCAGGAATAAAGGGACCAAACCACCTACTTCGTAGATATGCATGTGTATTGTAACAAGATTGTATGTAAACGCAATACAGGACCCTTGCTACTAAAAACGCCCTTATTGTACAGCCCGAAATCCCTTGTATATGGTGGCCTACCCCCAAGGACCTCTAAACCGCTTCGACGTATCAGCCCTAAAGTGCGCCGTCAACGTGGTATTTCCCGCTTTCTCGAGCTTGAGTTGTGCACGTTTCTCTTCCCGCCTTGATTGATCGATGTGTCTGACACCGGTTGCAAGCAGCGATCGCACTTCGTGGTCGGGCAGATGCGCAAGATTTTGCTGGTCGCCTCGGGTAAGTCGTGACAGCTGGGTACATGATGCCGCTGTAGCATTATTATCTTGCGTCGGAACAAGCTCGGATTCTTGTGTTGGTGTCGCTAACGGCAAGGTCGTAGGTTCGGGGCGTCGCTCCACTGATTGGCGAGCTGTTCTCGACGCGGCCGGTCCAGCAGCTCGTGTACGGTGGCTGAGCAGCTTGCCCGATGGTAGTCGCAGCGACTCCTCATCGGCATGGTATCCTGACGCAGGAATCTCGTAGAATTCCGCAATATCCGAGGCGACGTTGAATCGGCAATGCCCTTTGGCCGTCATATGGTGCTGAATGCCTTCAACAGTACTGCGGCGCGCGGCGCACAGAATGCACTCGCCGTATCCGTGAATGACTAGGTGCAAGTATCCGACAAGCGTCTCAAGATCGACTGTCAAATAGTCTTGATAAGGAATGGTGAAGCTGTGTGCCTTGGACATGTGCGCGAGGTTGTCATCAAAGGTGCCATTCTCCGCGCCGCAGAAGAGACATTGTTGAGACTTAAATTCCGGCTCCGCGGAAAGCTCTGTGTCGCCGTCGTCGGATTCGTCGTCGGATTCGTCGTCTAAATGTGTATTGCTCTCTGCATCGACGCCTCTTTCTGTACTTGGTGACGCTGATGGCGGTAATACGACGGTCCCGGGTTCTGCTACTCGCACACGAAGATTGTAGACACTGCAAAGGAAGGGTTAGCATCTCGCATCTTGTCCCTCTCGTTTCGATCAAATCGTGAGGCGTACTGCCAATCGCTCTTTGCGTGCTGTCGCCACACGCTTGGGCTGGCTAGTGCCATATTGCAAAGCCTGCAGAAGGAGGGGGATTTGTCTTCCATTGTTGCCAGGAATTGGTCGCAGGTGGCTCCGACTTCGAGAATCTTGGCGGTTTAGTGGTTTTGTTGGTGGTGTGAGTGAGAGTGAGGCGGGATTGACAGAGACGGGTGAGCTGTGACTTGGAATTAAAACTGACAATTTACCTGACAAGCGCAGAGATGGGCCTTTGACATATATATATCCCTGTTTTCACAGCAAGAGCAGACGAGCATCCGGTAACTGTACGTTCGGCGGATACTCCGCCTCGGATGGTGGGTCCGGTCCGAACCGACGGCCTGTGACTCACAGATTGCCTCATCGGGACGTCTCCATCTCCGCTGCACATGAATTCCCATTGGGCCCACGAATTGTTCTTCTAGCTCTCTGCTACAAAGAGGGTTAGAGTGTATTGACTTGATGATATGAGCCACTATGAATCATTTCACGACTCACCAATCCCAGCTGAATGCCGCAGACACTGCACGCAGGCGATCGGCGATGCGGGGCACTCCAAACACCGATGGCGCCGTCTCCGCGCCAGATCGAGATCGAGACGAGTGACGCTGCTCACAGCACGTCGACATCGAACCCATCTAGAGAAACAAACCATATCTTCACGGCACATGCACGTTCCCTCAGCTCTTCTCGTAATGCATTGAGCATGAATAGCGACCGGTTCTGTTTGGGGGCGGTCGCGTGATCCCGAATGGACGTACGTTGCACGAATTCTACGGACAGCACGTTCGCTGCGGTCGACCTTCCTGGCTATCTTGCGTGTCGATTTCTCGCTGAGAGGTAAATCCTGGATCTGTGAATGTTTAGAGCTAGGTAAGTAACTGCCGCGCCATCGATGTGAATGGCAATAGCCTGTCTTGGCTGTGGGCTGAAGGAACTCGGAAGCCGTCCTCTGTCGAGAAAGCCAGGAACAGGGGGAAAGCACAGCGTGCTGGGTGCTGAGGGGGCCCAGGGTACCTGAACGCTAGGCTCTGTTCCTGCACCAGAAAGTAGTCGCCGCTTCCTGCGGGTCTAATGAGTACCCGCACCAGGTTCCACCACTACCAGACGTCTTCTGGACCAGTGTGTTACGCCTCCCAGTCTTTGTCCTCCAGTGTATTCGTACTCCGTACCCATCATACTCGCACACACGCCTGGGATGTACGTCGCCCTAGGCCATATAATGCTCTATGATATATWTCGAACTCGTGTGCATCTGCCAGAGCAGAATACGAACTGTGACGCATCAACCAGGACCATTGGTGGAATGGTTTGCCCATCCCAGCATACCTTATACTTCGTATTCACGATAAGTATACTGGTAGAGACCGCCAGCGCCCCACTTACCCAATTGGGACATCCGATGACCATCCTCTCGCCGTTAAGCCACGAAACGTCGAAACTCCCGCGGTACGCAATGGAACGAAGAGATGGGACCGAAATGATGCTCAGATTCGGATCTACCAGCCCAGCGTGACCCCTCCGCCGCCGGACCGTGCCGGCGTTGGCGTTTCCACCGCGCAATTACCCCATGTCCCGGGACCGCTAGCCCCCTTTTCAACTCCAAGTCTATCTTGTAAAAGGTTTTTTTTGGAATTTTGAATTTTACATCAGAATGAGAAGTCGACCCTACTGACAAAGCTACACCCGGTGCAGGACTGCAGCACAGACCTCCACATCACAATGTCCATGCCCTTCACGCGCAAGCGCCATCCTCGTCGAGGAACCATCCGCCTACGCCTGGCAGTTGCGGTCAAAGACCGCGTACGCGAGGCAGCCGCCCTTGCTGTAGGGGTACCAGACAGTGTCGGAGTCCTCGAAGGAGAGGTTGCAGATGTGGTCGGTCGTGCCCCATTGGAACGATGCGCAGTGGGGGTTCAACATGCACATGGCCTTGCAGGCGACCTTGCTGGGCTGGCGGCTCGAGTCGAGGACGTGACTGCCCGTGATGCAGCCCTTGATGCCGCACTCGATGCCGACAGTGGAGGTCTGCGTGGCGACGAAGTTGGTGACGTTGGTCGAGATTTGCGAGACGGTGATGGTCGCGGTAGGGAGGACGTCCTGGAGTCGGTTAGTGGGGGGCGGGTGCGTGCATGGGTTGTCTACGGGGGCTCACAGTCTCGGTCACCGTCTGGGTCGAGTTGGTCAGAGTGACGGACGTCTGGATGACCGGCGACGGGCTGGGGATCAAGCAAGAGCACGCGCTGCTGACTCGCTGCTCCGGGTACTCCTTCGGCAGCCAGGAGGGATACGCCGGCGCCGCGGAGGCGGAGCGCTTGTTGTACCGCGAATCCGAGATGGTGCTGTACTGGGTGACACGCGTCGTGGCGGTTGCGTTCCTGATATTGCTGCGGGTCATGGTATCAGCCGTTTGATACTCCAAGCAGACACAAGAGGGGATGAAAAGCGGACGAGACGGCACTCACTCAACCACAAGCTGCGTGACGACAACAGGGGTCGGCGTCACCGTCGCGGTCGTGTAGTTCGTGGCAACGGCAAAGTTGGTGAACGTAACGGTGGACTGGATAAACGTCGAGCAGAAGGCGCTCGCGCTGGAGCTGTACCGCCGGTCGAGCAGGTTGCGCAGGCAGTTGTCGGCGTTGCAGATGTTGCGCTCCCAGACGATGCCATGGCCGATGATGGGCTCGGAGGGGAGCGTGACGGCGGCGGCGGCGGCGTGGGCCGCGAAGAGGGCGAGGTGCTTGACGTGCATCATGCCGAAGGAGAGGGGCCTGGGGCGTGGTCTGGGGTTGACGCTCAGTGGGTTGATGGGTCTGGCTGTAGGAACTGGCTCGATGCCGGCGGAAAGCCCTGTTTATATTCATTTCTCGACCCAGTTCTAACGCTGTATTGTGAATGCGGTGCATACTCCGCATTGCTTTCACGGCGGCTGAGCGTGGGCACCGTCCCAGGATGCCGTCCTGCCTCCGCGTCTGATAACGCAATCTATCGATTGAGCTCGGAGATCTGTGCCCCTGGAGGGCGGGATCGATCCACCCCCCTGGGTCTAGATGAGGCTCCGAAATGTGACACATTGACAAGTCCCGGGCCCCGGGCCACCAGGGGCTAGATCACTCTCGTCTGGCGTCTCGCACGCGTACGGGTAAGGCTACTTGCACTCTTTGCTCTCTTCTGGCTCCTGGGCTTGCGTCCTAGGGCTGCAAACGGCTCGACACTCGTACAAGCAGCAGTTTCGTGCTGTGATGCTGCTCTCCTATGCTGGCCTTCTGCCGCCGCGCACCGCCGCTCCCGGTCCGGGGCGAGTTGATTTGCCTCGGGCCCTAGGCCCAGGCGGCTGCACAGTATGTCGCGCATACCGACGCGCCAGCAGATTCGCTGCAGGCCGAAAAGCCACCAGCACCACGGACAGTCCTGCGCTCCCCGTGCGCTGAGCTGCATCGCCGTTGAGGTTCGGCCCGTCGACGGCTCCGGAGTTGCGTCGACAGCGTGGCAACGAGGCATTTGGGGTGCGAATCAACCGGCGAGTTGGACGCAAACGCCAGCCCGCTCACGCGACGCACCGTTGATCTGGGGCTGGGCTGAAGCCGGGGCGCAACGTGGCAGGGTTGCGAGGGAAATTTTGCGCTTCGATGCCAGACGTTGGAGTTGAGCCGAGAGGTCGACGGATGCAAACTCTGCTAAACGGGTCTGTGTTCGCAACGTAATCTAGTTATACAACCGCCACTAGGCCTCCACTTCCACCAAGTGCATAGACTCGCAGGCAGACTCATGTGTTTCAAGTAGAGCGGTACGTCTCCAGTGCCTACCCCTTCGCTAATTATCTCCCTTGGATTCGGACGCCGAAAGAAGCGGCAATATTAGAAAAAAGCCGCAACGGAAATGAATAGAAAGATTAAACAATATCTTTATGTAGAGCATACGTGGGTGTACGAACGAGGAATAGAAACAAGACACATCTATCAAAATACCCTCTCTATGAAACGAGATAATCTCGCGAGAATCTTACAGCAATTCTCCGCCTGCGCATCGTCCGTATTCTCCTTCAAATCATACAGTAACACGACACGCTCGACATGCTCAAGGGATACATTCCGAGACGTAGAGTTCCACAACAGCAGCCATAACAGTTCATGTCGTAGCGCGCTTTTATAGGCCACCTCGCACGCGTACTCTAGCGCAGACTGCTCGCCGTTGACATTATCCAGCCGTGCGCCGTACTTGAGGAGCGACCTCACGCGGCCCCGCACACGGCGTACCATCTCGTCCGATATCTCGTCGTCCGCGGCCCGTGCGTGGTAGGGGTAGACGCCGAACTCGTGGCGGAAGAGTCCCGCGAGGAACGATTGAGGACTTCCTTCGGCGGCCATCCTGTCAACCACCACCGAGTCCGCTCGGGCCCCAGCGTCGAGCAAAATCTCCATGAAAAATGTCTCTTCCATGTAAGCAGTCGCGAAGAAGAGTGGAGTCCCTTCGTTTCTCCATTTCTCGAGTGGCTCGGGGGGGCTAGCGGCCGTTGCCATCGTCGACATTGTGTCGAGGTCGGCACCGCCTTTGACAAGATTGAGCACAATCTTCCGATCCGGCTTTGTTTCTTCCGGCTCCCAGCCGGGTCGGAAGCAATGGTGGAGGAGAGTCAATCCATCATCAAGACCGGATTTAGGCACCGAGGGATCGGCGCCGTGGCTGAGTAACATCTTGATCGCGCTGTTATTACAGTACAGAACGGCATAGCGAAGCGGCGTGCCCAGCGCACCCGGCTTGTGGATGTCGGCTCCAGCATCAATGAGAGTTTGTATGACATCCTTCGGGCCATCCATGGCCCAATGCAGTGGGGTTTCGCCCCCGTTTCCCGACGCGTTCACGTCAACTCCAGGCTGTCGAAGAAGAAACTCGACAACGTGGACGTTCTCGCTCTGAGCCGCAGCGTGGAGAGCCGTGTTACCGATCGGGGTTTTGTCTCCGGCGCCGACTTCGGTTCGATGGAGCAGCGTCCTGATGATATCCACCCGACTCCGCTGAGCAGCTAGGCACACGGCCTTGTGGCACCTCGACCGTTTGACGGCTGCATCAACTCCAGGCCGGTGAAGCAGAGTCTCAATGAGCTTCACGGAACACATCGTCTTGCTTCTAAAGGCATAGTCTATGGCCGTGTCACCCGATTCAGTACCAGCGTCAATGTCAACTTCGGGCCGATCGAGCAGGAGTTTGATGGCGCCTAGTCGGCAATTGAGTGCGGCATAATGAAGGGGCGTGCAAAGAAGCTCCCCCGCGGCACCGGCATCGACCTCGGGTCGCGCAAGAAGGAGCCTGACTATTTCCAGATTGCCCATTTTGGCCGCATAGTGCAGGGCGGTGTCCTCCACCTCGTTCCGAGCGTCAGCTTGTACTTCGGGCACTTCGAGCAAGGCTCTGAAGAGATGCACCTTGTTGAGTGTTGCTGCAACGTGGAGAGCAGGCGACCCGAGTCCCTCCAGATATGAACCGTGTTCAATCAATAATGCGGCCATGTCGTCATTGGTGCAGTGATAGAAGGCCTCGTGCAGGGGAAATCGCACCTTGCCCCCACCGCAGTCGCATAAGTTCCGAGACTCGGCGTGAATTATAACATCGCTTTCGAGGAGATATTGGACAATGTCGAAGTGGTCGTAGTGGGCTGCGATTTGGAGCGGCGTGGCAAAGGGGATCGCCGTGCCTTCAATGCTGTCTTCCACGAAGTCCCAGTCATCGTCCGTCGTGCCATCCACGTTCAAGTCGGCGCCGTAGCGATGGCCGAGCTTGATGGTCTCCAGGCATCCCGATTTTGCAGCCCAGAGGAGGCAGGACTTGGCGGGATGGTCGCGAGTGGCGTTGAACTTGTAGAGGAGGACGTTGAGGGCATTGTAGAAGCGACGCCCGGTGCGTGCGAGGGCGGCGATGGATCGAGAGCTGTTGGTTGCTTCTCCCACGAACAATATGATCTCGGCTGGCAGATGTCCGATCGTCGCCATCGAGGAGGATGCGACTGCGCTCAGGCGGCTGAAGGAGAGGAGGCGTTAAGAGGAGAGATGCATCAAGGCAATGGACGATGGAAGTTTCGGGGTGCTGGGCAAAGTTCACCGCCTTCTCTCCCGCGGGCGGCTGCCATGGCAAGTCGCAAACGCAGAGGCCAGCGCCAGGAACGCTCTCCGTTGGTTCGCGCCCCTCGCAGTCTCGACGTGCTCCAGGCAGTTCGCGCGGGCTCTGTTTCCGCCAGCAAACGCCCTACCCCTGAGTCGAGGGCGAGGCCCAGAGCCAGTGCGCCAGGAATCCGACTCCCCATTGCCTTCATTCACTTTAGAATACCATATCAAAGAAACACGCACGGCTAGATATTGTTCGCTAACCCGACATTCCGTCCAGTGTCCCTATTGATACATGGTCATTATGCCGTTACGCCAGGCTATGTCGTTGATCAAACCGATATAAAAGACACACGTATGTACATCCCAGGTCGTCGCCCCTGGCAGGCCGAACTCCAAGATATCCTTCACCCGCGGCCGGCGCTCGTTTCCCCGTCCGAAGGTACCATCCGAGAGTCCCGCTTGAATCGCAAGCGACAAACTTCCAAACGTAGCTTCGAGTCTCGCACTCCTCGCCACGACGGGCACTCACCCAGCTCAGGCCGCCCTCTCCTCAGCGTCCCAGACCTCGACGGCGCCGTTCATCCTCCCCAGCAGCAACACCCTGCCGTCCGTCGAAAACGCCGCGGCCGTCACCATGCCACTCGCGTGCGCGTCCTCGCCCTCGCATCGCTCCCACGCCACGCGCCCCGATGCCACCTCCACCACGTCGAAGCCCCCCTCGGTGCGGCACGCCATCCAGCGGCCGTCGGGCGACACCGCCAGCGGCCAGCCCTCGGTGCGGCGCGTCGCGTGCAGGTCGTACGAGGTGAGGTGGCTCGCCTGCGGGAGCCAGATGTACACCGTCGTTCCCCAGAGGGAGACGACGGAGCGCCCGTCCGGGGACACGGCCAGCGCGCGCGGCTTCGTCGACCCTTCGACCTCGAGCCTGCTGAGCGTGCGCGCCGTCCGCGGGTCCGTCACGCGCACCGTCCCGTCGCGCGAGAGCGTCACGAGCGAGCGGTCGGGCGTAAAGGCGGCGTGGGTGACCTCGTCCAGGTGCCCAACCACCCTCCCCAGCCTCGCCCCCGAGCGCACATCCCACACGCCAACCCGGTTCCTCCCCTCGCCGGCCGCCAGCGCGCCGCCGTCGCGGCTCCAGACGACGGGGCCCCTGGTCGCTTCCCTGAGCTCGACGGCCGTCTTGCCCGTCGTGAAGTCGCGCACCATGACGGTGCTGCCGTGGTGGTACTCGACGCCCTGGCCCAACCGCACCGTCCAGTCGCGCAGTGCGGCGACGCGGTTGCTGCCCGCGCCGGCGGGGCCGAAGACGGCCAGCGAGCCGGCGGCCTTGGTGTTGCCGCGCTGGGAGGAGAGGTCGAAGAAGTCGATCCAAGGCTGAGCCGACTGCGGGGCGGCGTAGGTGGCGAAGGCGGAGGGCGATGATGAAGAGTGTGAGATGCCGACCGAGGTGATTTCCGTCTTGGAGCACAGGCGGCGGTAGCGCAGGGTGAGGGAGAGGAGGGCGAGGGGGGTGTCGTCAAGGGGGGTTGCCGCGGACCTGGGGTGTTGGTTAGTACATTTGTTCAAAGGGGAGTTGGAATGCAGACGTACATGGTGGCGGTGGTGAGATGTGAGGCGCTGCGTAAGAGTGTTGGCGAAGGAGCAATTCCTGAGAGGATATGATGTTGGAGTTGAGGAGGGATGATGTGTCGCGAGTCACAGGCAGGCTGTTGGTACCACCGTATCGAGCGTGAATCAGATGGTGATGCCAATGTCGACGCTGAAGGTGGTGTCGATGATGACAACCCTGTTGACCATGACGGTTTGCTGTCCGTTTGTTCTCCGCGTCCCGTCTCGTCCAGCGCATCAAGCGGGCACCCGCGCCTCTTAAAWCCCAAGCCTCAACGCCAATCCCATCCTCACTCCCTTGGCGCAGGTCCGAACAAAACCAGCAACCAACAGCACACGCAGTCGCCCCGCCGCCGACAACCGGCATCGCCCACCGCCGTCACGCCTTGACGCGCGCGATGCCCTCATGCATGCTTTGTGTCTGTGGATTATCAAGCAGCATGCGGGGGGGCCCTCGCTAACGATTGCGCCTTCACCTAGCAATCCAAGGCATGGCAAGTAGATCCCTCAAGGCCGTCGTTCGAAGCCCACGACCACTTGTTCGCACGCCTCACCCTCCCCTGCACAGCAAGCCAAGACCGAAAAACTTTCGATATCACTTCCGGACGCCCTGTCCTTCCGCGTGACTCACGGCCGGCGTCCGGACTCCGGACGTGAGAGAAGCGCTGGGCGGAGCTTCTCGGCGAGACGGACTAGGAATACCGGCCGTTGTGCTCGGGATGGCTTCGTTTGTAAGCGGGGCGCTCTTGGCCGGGCGCCAGACGGGAGGTTGACTGGCCAATGCCCGATTGCGGAGAGGGTCTTGTTGGTGTTTGACGGGAGGACGGGATCCTTTTCTTGTGGTGTAAGACGCAGTGCCCGGTTCTGGCTTCACGTCAGCATCCATACATCCCATCACCAGCTGCAGTTGACTCCACGGGCAGGCTATCAGGGTTTTCTCGTGTGTTTGCTACATATATACCTGGGCCCGCACCCAACTACACCAACGTCCCCCTTGCTCCATGCTCCCGTCCACCTACGCCCCAAACGCCTCCCCGTAGCCCACCATGCACGAGCGGTACCGCACGCTGCTCTTCTGCAGTTTCTCCATGGCCTTTTGCAGCCCCGCGCGCGAGATGGGAATCTCCTCGACCCACGACGTGATGCCCTTGGCCGCCACCAGCTCAAACATCTCCAGCATCTCCCGCCGGCTGCCCAGGTGAGTCGTGCCGATGAAGCACCCGTTCTCGATGAAGTCCTGGTTCTTGATGGTGATGCCGTCGCCGCCGGGCAGGCCCACCGAGTTCCAGCGCCCGTGCACGTCCAGCAGGCTGAGATACCGGTTGAGCTCGAAGCCGTCAAACGAGTTGGCCGTGTTGACGATGAGGTCAAACGTCATCTTGTGCGCCGCGTCCCAGCCCTCCTCGCCCGTCGCGATGAACCCGTCGGCGCCCATCTTCATGGCATCGTCCTCCTTGGCCCGCGATCGCGAGATGGCCCACACCTCGGCCCCGAGCGCCTTTGCGAACATGACACCATAGTGGCCCAGCCCGCCAATGCCCACGATGCCCACCTTCTTGCCGGGGCCTGCCCCGAACCGCTTCAGCGGGCTGTACACGGTGATGCCGGCGCACAGCATCGGCGCCGCGTCCGAGCTGGGGATGCTGTCGGGGATGGGGAACACCCTAGCCACGTTAGCGAGGGCCGCCATACCATCGAGACAGCCACCCGACCACCTACCAGTACTCGTGGATGCGGGCGTGTGACGAGTAGCCACCCTGGGTTGTGTGGCCCGTGTCGAGGTACTTGGCCCCGTACGTGTCAATCATGTGCTTGCAGTACGTCTCGTTGTCGTTCTTGCACTGGCGACACTCGCCGCACGAGTAGATCTGGGCGCCGACGCCGACGCGCTGTCCGACCTTGGCCAGCGTCACCTTGGGGCCGACCTTGAGCACCTTGCCGACAATCTCGTGCCCGACGGCCAGGGGGTACGGGCAGCCGCCCCAGTCGCCGCTGATGGTGTGCAGGTCGCTGGCGCACACGCCGCAGCACTCAATCTTGAGGTCGACGTCATAGTCGCCAAACGGCCGCGGGTCCCACGAGTTCTTGTCGAACTCGAGCCAGTTGTCGGCGCTGGGTGACTGGAAGCCGCTGAACTTTTCCGGGTAAGACATGACGGAGATGTCTTGCTCATCGATTCAATTGATAGGAAAGGTAGGGCGATGGTATACTAGAGACGAGTCTGATATGAGACGAGAGCAGGGAATGACAGGTAAGCAGAGAATGTAGAGAAGAGAAGAAAGTTCCAGAGCACAGGCCGCCGAGAGACGATGCTTTTGACCCCTCCCCGCGCCCAGGGCGTTAGTGCGGGACGGAAGCATCAATCCACGTAGAATCCGTCCGGTGTCCTCGGAAATATGGCAGGCAAAGGGTGACAGCCGCCCGGTGCGTCTGCGGATGGACAATGCGTGCCGCTTCACCCCCACCATGGACGGTGGGGAGGCTTCGAGGCCGGCCTTCTTSGCGGCGGCGGCGGGATATTTCCACCAAGCAGAGAGCTCCGCGGACGCGGTGACTGTCAAGACCGTCTCCGGGCATTGCCACGAGTCCGGGCCGCACGGCCGACCTCAGACCGTCGGCTAAAGTCGAACGGGGCGCTCGCTGGTCTTATCGCTGCTTCTGCGACCGCTTGGAGTCTCCCAGCCCGACCCCGGCGAGGAAGCAGATTCTCATGGTCGCGCCGGCATAGACCCACGGGACGTTGCCCCAGTCGCCGGCGTTCCAGCCCGCGACGTTGTAGTATATCCCCGGCCCAAGCTCCCACATGGAGTAGAGGTGGCCAGCGTCTGCGATGAGCAGCACCAGCAGCACCGTCCGCCAGACGCGCAGGTCCCACGTCGAGCGCAGGACGAGCGCCTCGTTGAGCGCGAAGAACAGATACATGTTGGCGAGCTGGGACATGGCCACGGACGTGCTGCGCGGGACGTCCGACGGCGCCGAGGCGGCGTTGAGCAGCGTGAGATACTGCTTCTGGCGGAAGTGGTTGTAGAAGGCTCCGACGAGCGCCGACAGCGGCTCGATGAGCAGGAAGAAGGCGCGGTACGCAGCTGGGAGCCGGAAGCCGACGCGCTGTGATGCCATGATGCTTGCTGTTGGGTTTGGTTGCTTCTTTGTCAACGGCAGCAAGTCGGTTGAGGTTCTCGTAGTTCTCGTCGGCTTTGTGTTGAGAGCGGGAAAACCTTGATCGGACAAGGTGGCTCGAGCTTGGGACCACGTGCATCGCCCTACCCTGTAGCTGCACGACAGCCCCGATGATGTTTTACATGCATCCAAGTGCCGACCCCGTAATTATTTGCCGGTTCATATGAAGAATACTAGCTCTGAGGTCGTTGGGCAGTTTTTTCTCTAGCTAGAGCAAGTAATCGTGTATCGAGGTACGCGAATTGCTTTATGGAGTACATGATGGCTTCTCGGCTGACTGGTAGGGTTCCTACAGCAAGTTGTTTACACGGTACGAAGTATGTAGACGTGCGACGAAACGTTGCGTCTGCAAAGGTGCGCATCATCGTGAACAACGCAGTGAGTGGTGTTTGCAGCCTCAATACAACCCAGAGGTGCCTGCTCTCAATGCACCTTCTCGATCCGCCAACGCTGCCAAGACGAATTTGCCGGTAACGTTGCCGATTCTGTAGAGGATATTATGGAGAACAAAGGGTAATTGGACAAAGAGGCAGGCCTTTTGCGGACCGTGCCAACGGCAGTGAGACGAGCCGATCGAGGATTATTATAGCGCAGATTATAGAGCAAGGGGCTGGGAGCGACCAGAGCGGCAAACGCCAAGTCTTTCCAGACGACTTCCAGAAAAGGCACGGAAGAGCAGTCCGGCAAACCGACCTTGAAAGAGACGGGTAACGTTGGAGCCAAGACTAAATGAGCAAGGCAAAAATCAAATTCATCCACCAAGCCGAGCCGGCCAACGTCAGCGGGAACGAAGTGGCGGCGGTGGCGGTTGATGACTCGGCGTCTCCGCGTCGGCCAGTTAGTGAGGCGTATGCTGCGCCCGCGCCGCACCTATCGGGCGGTTCATCGCGACTCTTCCGAGATTTTTTCCTTTCTCGCCCGTCGCCTTGCCCAGGCGCGGCATAGGCATGCGGTTCAGGTACGGGGACGGGGTGGGCGTCAGGAGGTGCTGTTATGTCTGACCACATCAGTTTCGTCCACCCGTAGGGGGCAAGTCGTTTGACGGCTTTCTTGCTGGCCGTGAACAGGCGCTGTGAGCCCGCAGGTGTCTGAGACGGAAGACGCCCGCGACCTGCAGTATCATATGGCATCCTGTCATGGCCATTTCTTCCCCAACAGCCTGCAGGCCACGGCACAGATATCCAGTCGGGATGATGCTAGCGGCCAGTAGACCAGAAATACCCGTCCCCATTCGCACTTCGTATCAGCGGTCGTTGGGATCCTGCATGGAGACGGTCCCGCGACTCTTGCTCTCACGAGGTGTTAGTGTTGGCGTGCCAGTGGCTCGAGCCCCTAAAAACTTCGCCGTATCCACACTGTCGCGTCAACTCTAAATCGCTGCCCCTAATTCCGTCATACCTGGAACCACCCCGTCTTTTCCCTCCTCCTGCATCATCCCTCACTCGCCAACCGTCCCTCGACCCCGTCAGCCATTGGGAGCGCTGCCATTTCTGCCGTCGCCAAGAACCAGCCCACGACACCGACGCGGAGATCACCACCAAGTCCGTGCGACAGCGAGACACGAGACCCAGGGCCCTGCCGGCGCCGTTGGCATCACGATTCGCTATCCCCGTCCTCGACTGAGCGACTCAAGACCCGCGCGAGCAAGCGTCCGACATCAAGCCCGGTCTATGGCCGCGTGGCAGAGCGCTTCCAGCGGACGGCTTCAAACTAGTCGTGTCTTGGTCTGCCCGCCAGGCGCTGCCGCATTCCTTGCTTTCGCTGTTTCGACTTTCTCGGGCCGTGCTTGTCGGAACCGCTGCGTCTAAATAGCCCTCTTCAAAAGTAGGGTTCAGGTACATCGTGTGCCGCGATTCCTTGAGGAAGCCCCCCTCGACGCTCCTTTTCCGCCTCCCTGGTCCGGCTCTGTGCTCCTTTCCCACCAGGTTGACGTTGCTGTTATCATTGCCCACAAACACGCTCACTGCGCTTCTCCTGCTCTCGGGCCCTGTGCGCCTCGCATCGCTGCGAACCTCTACCGGTGGGCTTCCCTGCAGGGCTATCGTTTGTTCACGCTTGCTCGTCGATACACCCCTTTGTCTTTTGCCTGCGCGGCGCGCTCTCCCTTGCGTTCACTGAGCCGCCCCGAGCAAACTACCACTGTATTTTTTGGACAGGTACGCCCCTTTCTGCCGTTCCCTGTTTTTCTTGCGCCCTTGTTCCGGAGGCCCTGCTGCTTCCTGACAGTAACGAGGACGTACCAGTTGACGTGGACTTGGTGCGCTGAGCCACAAACTCACGTCAGAAGGAGGGCTGACGGCTTTGCGCTCTAGTTATCCAGTTTCTTGTTTTCATCGCATCATCTCGCTCTCGGCAATCGGGTATACGTGATACGGCGACGACGATTCCTGTGAGGGAACCTCGGGGACAATGACGAAGAGAATATTCCCCGTTGCTGACTGGGCGCCCGCTCAGGAAGTCATGCCTGGTGATGCCCTGGAGCCCTCTCTAGCTGGGTCGGCATACCGGCGAGGCTCTATGGTACCAAGCACGCCCCACGGCACAACGCGTTTGCGAAGTCTGAGCTTGTCCCTGCCTTGGCGTCGCCCGAAGGCGTCTCTGTTTGCTCATGCCGACCTGCAGAATCTGCCGCAGTATATGAACGACCACGCCGTCGACGATACACAGGACGCACACGACCCAACGGATGGTACCGGCCATGCACAAAGCCACGGCGCGTCTGGGAGCCTGAAGGGCATTATACGTCGGGCGTCTCTGTCACTCAAGGGCATCGTTCACCGACGACCGTCTCTTGCGACCGAGGACACCATCTACGAGCAAAGCACCTCCTCTCTGCCGCGGCCCACGACTTCTCACGTCACTTGGAGCCGTTTGCGACAGGCCACGAGCTTCCGCCACTCGCGATCCTTTTACCTGGACCCGTCACAAGAGGACCTCCCCTTGCCTCAGCACGCGCCGAATGTACCCATCCCCGCCATGGGAAGCGAACCTCCCGTCATTCCGACACATACGGGCGCAGCTGCCAAGGCCGCGGCGGCGATGCAAAACGAGTTCTTCGCAAGGCAAAGCATGCAGCACACGTGGCTCCACGCCTCGTCCAGCGAGGATGGTAGCAACGACCGTGAGAGTGGCATTGGCATCGCCGTGACGGTGCCGTCGATTGAAGTCGACGACGTGGATCGAGAAGACGCGGTGCCACCGCAGGATGCCAACATCAGCCGGCTCGACTTTGTCACAAGGCTCCCCACCGAGCTGGCAATCCATATTCTGGCTTATTTGGATGCCGCCGCACTGGCCAAAGCCAGTAGCGTCTCTCGTCACTGGGATGGGATTATTAGGAACCAGCACATTTGGAGGGAGTCTTGCCTCCGAGAGMCGACGACGACGTACGCAACCAGCGGCCCCGTCAAACCCGGAACTGGGCTGGGGATCCCCCCGGTGATGCCCAGCAATGACTGGAGAAGGATTTACCAGACAAAGCAGGAGCTGAGCCAGAGATGGAAGGGCGGCAAGGCGCGGCCAGTCTACCTAAACGGGCACACCGATAGCATCTATTGCCTGCAGTTTGACGAGTAAGTTTGCCGTCCCCTGGTGTTGTCGGACGCCGGCGAACTCGGCTAACAGCTTACAGGCACAAAATCATCTCTGGGTCTCGTGACAAGACCATTCGCGTCTGGGACATGCATACCCTGGAGTGTCGCCTGGTCATCGGCCCTCCTGAAGTCGTTTCAGACGAGAGCCTGCTCCTGGACGAGGACGGCGACGCGGCCCATTATGCCTCGGGCTCGGACAATCGGAGAACGGCAGCCTCGATGCCAAACGTGGTGTCCTTCGCGGAGCACCACAAGGCATCTATCCTGTGCCTCCAGTACGACGACGAAATTCTGGCGACGGGGTCCTCGGATGCCAGCTGCATCGTGTATGACATCAAGGCTGGGTACCGACCGATTCGCAGGCTCGGCCATCACACGGCTGCCGTGCTGGACCTGGCCTTTGACAAGAAACACATTGTGACGTGCAGCAAGGACATTAGCATCTGTGTCTGGGACCGTGAGACGGGGGCTCTTGTTCGCCAGCTGCGTGGCCACATGGGCCCGGTAAACGCGGTGCAGATGCGTGGCAACACCATCGTCTCGTGCTCGGGCGACTTCCGGGTCAAGCTGTGGAACATTGACACGGGCAAGAACATCCGCGAGTTTGTCGGGCACACCAAGGGCCTGGCCTGCTCGCAGTTTTCCGAGGACGGGCGGTACGTGGCCTCGGCCGGCAACGACAAGGTGATTCGCATCTGGGACGCCAACACGCGCGAGTGCGTGCGCGAGATGAGAGCCCACGACAACTTGGTGCGCAGCCTGCACATTGACAGCGTGAGCGGACGGCTCGTCAGCGGCAGCTATGACACGGACATCAAAGTGTGGGACATGGAGACGGGCCACCAGCTGCTCGACTTTCCGCGGTGGCACGCCAGTTGGGTCCTCAGCGCCAAGAGCGACTACAGGCGCATCGTGAGCACGGGGCAGGATCCCAAGATCTTGATCATGGATTTTGGCGCTGACGTGGACGGCATTGACATGTTGGAAAGCGGAATCGCCGGAGCGGCCGTGGGCGACAGGGGGTTCATCTGATGTGATGCCCTTGGTCGAGTGGAGTATTGGATTGGCTCGTGCCGGCAGCTGTGGTATATTGCATGCATCGGCGGCGAACTACACGGGCGAACGGCTGGACGGGCCGTTGTCTGAGTGCTTTTTCTCTTTTGTCTTGCGCTTTTGTCGGACCATGTTGAGCCGTCTGAGGCTGGAGTTGGGTAACACTCTCGGGAAGAGTGAGTAGTTTTGAACACGCACAGCATCGGGCATGCAGCATAGTCGGCAGCAGCACTGCCTTGGGAGGATCGACAGGAGCTACGGACAGAATGCTCGCCCTGTCTCTCTTTGTTTTGTTTTACAGCGGCGTTGGCATAGATTGGGGAAGCGGTTTGGGTCATTTGCACAGGGACATATAGAAAGGCGGTCTGGTAGTTAGATGATGGACGACTTCAGCCAGTGTCGGCTGCGGAACGGGAAGAATCCTGCGAGCCTCTTGTTTCTGTGACTTGACCGGAGTTGTTATGCCCGGCCTCCAAGCCCTGCAACGTTGCGGGCGAGACGCGCCCCGCCAGCGTCTTCTCAAATGCATGGCCTCTCACTATACTTGGGGAATATTGGCCGAGATGCGCGCCGGCACGGCGGAGCAGATGACGGATTCGGGGCTGGGCGACCAGCTGACGGAGCCGGGTGATGGCCGGGTGGGTTGGGTGTGGAGGCGCGATTCCGGGGTGCGCGGGTTTGGCCGAGAAGGGCCGTGGTGGGTGGTGGCGGTCATGTGCGGCGATGGGGCGTACGGCGGAGTGAGATTGGAGGAGGAGAGGCTTTACGAGGACAAGTGCGAGCAGAGCACGGACGAGGACGGACGGAGCATGTGTTGAACACGTAGGGGTAGGGGTGCCATCGGGGCAAGTCACGATCGTCGACCACCGGGGTGCATGTGGTGCCTTGCAGCTACTGGGCGGGGTCTAGATGCGGCACTCCAAAAACAAGCATCGCCTAGTCCGGCGAACGACGGCAGTTCCTCGGGGCCTAAGAGGCACTATGCAGATTAAAGGGGTTGCCTTATCAAGAACTCCTGGCCCTCGCTCGACAGCGCTGCCGCCTGGCACATGCTCTGCACGCGCGTCTCCAGCGCCAAGCTGCGACTGCAGCTGCAGTTAGAGTTTTGCGGGGTGCGTGGTGGAAGGTTTCCTCGTGCGTCCAAGAGCTTCATGTGTCCGTGCGGCGGGGGAGGAGGGCAGGTGACTTGTCGGGTCGCGGCGCAGTGACGGCGGCGCAGTGACGGCGGCGCAGTGACGATGCGTGCCATTTTCTCTTTCGGGCAATTTTCCGGGCTTACGGCCGTGGACCCGTCCGAGGAGGCCGTGTCGGGAGCAATACGGATGTGCCCGCGAAGGTTTGGCCATGCTTGTAAGTCGTGCCGTCGAGGGAGGCAATTCACACATCGAAGCACCTTACATGACGCAGACACGTGGGCCGTGCACAGGCACACGGCCAGCGCATGCTGGAGCTCCGACTGGCGTCCATTCGCTGGGCAGCGGATGGGTGGTTGGCCAGGAAAGGTCGTGGCCGTAACGCGTGTTTCGACACGGGAGGCGTCGAGATTGCACGTCGAGATTGCACGTCGAGATTGCAGGCTGGGCGAAAGCCTGCTGGGAGAGAGGCTGGTGCTGGCGCTTGCTGGAATCTTCGGACGAACGTGACGGACGAGCTTCTGTGCCACCAGCCGGCAGCGGCCAGTCGTACGAGTACAGCAGGCAGCCGGAACAAGCTTCTTTTGTCCCCACGGCGAAGCCCGAGCAAGACGAAACGGGCCCTTGTCACTGTGTAGGCTGAAGCGCCCTAGCCCTGGCTGACCATATAATTCCACCACGGAGCGTTCCTCGTGGCGTGGCTGATGGCGACACGATTCTGCGCGTCAACACAGGCGCGGGGATGATCCATGCATCGATCTGCCAGGATTCAGGATTCGCCTGCAGAGAAGCATCGACTTTGTAAGCTCCGATGACGTTTGAAGGCGACTTGGCAGGCCGTGGCGACAGGCGAGCGACTGGCCACCTAGCACGCAGCGCCATCACCGTCAACCACAGATGCCACCTTGATTGGCCTGGCACAGCAAGGACGCCGGTACTCCGTATCCGTAGCTCGCGCGTATTCCACAGGTCCTGCTGGCAGTAGCTGTGCAGACCCCTGTAATTCGATGCCTATTGGGGCAAGTGGGGACCCCAAGCGCCCTGCAAGCCGCCACGGCGGTACCGCAATAGCCCCGAAGGTCACCAGCACCGCCCCCAGAACGACGCTACATACTCCGTCGGTAGGTACGGAGTACACCGTCGGTAACTGCAAGCTTGGCCATCCAGGGCCCTGGTCTGACCCATCTCTGCCCTCTCCACCAAACACCTCTCCCAACGACGAGCCCAGTCAAACGCAACCTCCTTTCTGCCCATCGTGTCCATGCTGGTGGAGTTACCTTTGACTTCCATTCTGACCTTCGTCTGCGACCTGCCGGGAGTGGCTCGACCGCCGCGGCTCCAACACCTCTGTCAAGCACCAGGCTCGGCCGTACTCGCATCGCATCGCACTGACTGATGCGAGGACCACCGGTTCGTTCGGTTTGCTCTCGCCTTGGCCGCATCCTTGCTGCGTTGGCGCCGGCCCCGCCCCCGGTGTTTGACGATGCTGGGCGCTGGATGCTCCAGACCTGTGCTGCACGCCCCCTCGGCTATTCAGAACACCCTCTTGACGGACAGAGACAGCCGTTGATGCCGAGTTGACTCGATCGGGAATCTCGCCACCGTGCATCTTGGATGTTTCGTGGGGGACGAGGCATCCAACGACGGGCAATGATAGCCGGCGGATCTAGCCGGGAGTCGCACAAGACACGGCGTTGACGGACGACAGGAAGCAAACCAGCCAGACCTGAGAACATGTTCGGCGCCAGACAAGACGAGAGACACGAGACGGCCCACCCACGAGGGCCTCCAGGCCTCTCATCGCGTGCCATGTCCGCCATGTCTGAAACGCCCTCGCCAGGTTCGATGACGGCCAATGGGGAAGCTGCGTTCTGGCCCGAAGCCACCGCCCCGCCAGGCTGTGGCGGCGACTACTGTGACGAGGAGAATGTCATTGACGGGCGACGACGCGCCATGGCGACGCCAGGAGAGGTACGTGCGAGTGCGAGTGTGAGTGCGAGATGAAAGAAGCGGCTCGAGACCTGGTGGCTGGCTCAAGCTTGCCCTCTTTGCGACTGCTGAACAACGTGGAAAGAAACAAGGACGGCATCATTGCACCTTCTGCATTCCGTCGCGCCTTCCTGTTGTTCACTTCCTGAACAGGCATTGTCAACAGCTCCTATTGTCACCTGCCGCGCCAAGTCCTTGCCCTCTCATATCTTGCTGCCTTTCTTCTTCTCATCTCAACTCTCTTCTTCCCTTCTTTTCTTCCTACCTGATTCTTGCGCATCGTTTCGCACCATCACGACAACCGTCCCCGTCACTCACTACGTCGACCGAGTCACCGAACTGCAAGCGCACCCGCTCGTTTCCGCCGCGTGCCCAACAAGTCACTCCTTTCAACTGTGCGGCGCCGTCTGTCGATTCTTCCACGGTATCTTCGGCCGCCCGTCTTGGTTTCCACAGGCCACGCCACGCTCCCTTTGGTCTGCCAGGGCCGTGACTGCGTGCGCGGGTCTCGAGAGCCTGCTTTCCAGCTGGTGGTGAGTGACTGCAACGCTACAGTGTGGAGCGTGATGTTTGCGTGCCATGACACACCCCCTCACTCTCTGCTCGTGCCTCGCTCGACTCCGAGCTCCTTGCGTCGTCTGCAAGGCCAGCCGCCGGCTTTCCTAATGCGGTGAGGAGTGGCGCTTGGCTCGACTCTATTGAGTACACGCCTCCCGCACTGCCGCCCGCACGGGATCAGGGGCCGGCCGGGGTGGCTGGCTGCTAGTCGGCCCTGTTCACTACGCCATCACAATATCACTACGCCATCACAATGTGTCTTGCTGCTCGTGGATTCACTGCACTCAACAATAATAAAAGGCTGGCCACCTGCACGCTCCTTTCTCCCATCGCCTCCCCTCTCACCTCATCATCTCCCATTTCCTCATCACCCTTCTCTCCTTCTTGTTGGCGGCTTCATATCCAGCTGCCCCATTGCCCTCTGTTCGCAACCTCGTCAAGGTGGATCTTTGACAGGAATCGATTCAGAGCGTGGCTCCGTTCTTGCTCTGGCCTGCAACCTGCAATCCACTGCTGCCTCTTCTTTACCTTGCCTTGGCCTCTTCTTTTTCACTTGCTCCCTCGCCTTCTTCTTTTCCAACAGCGCACCGTCCTGTGCGGCAACGGCTGAACGACCTCACCGGCAACTAACTCTTGCCCTATAGACTGCACATCAGTCTAAACCTTTTCCGACAAGTTCGAAGAGAAGCAGCTGGTTCTTCTTCGCCATGGGGCTGTCGACTATTCTCACAGCCTCTGTGCTGGCGTTGCGCCTCTTCTCTCTCGCCGTTGATGCGTCACCCGCGCCGGCTCCTGCTCCTGCGAACGGCACTGTGAACCCCGCCGCCGCCTCCAGCTGGTGGATGTCCACCATTCAGCGCCAGGGTGCCGTGGCCTTCCAAAACCAGGGCAACTACAAGGTGTTCCGCAGCGTCGCCGACTACGGCGCCAAGGGCGATGGCAGCACGGATGATACCGCCGCCATCAACTCCGCCATTACCGATGGCAACCGATGTGGCCAGGGCTGCGACTCTACCACCGTCACTCCGGCTCTCGTCTACTTCCCTCCCGGTACCTATGTCGTCTCCAAGCCCATCATCCAGTACTACTACACCCAGCTGGTCGGCGACTTTGTCAATGTCCCCACCCTCAAGGCGGCCGCAAACTTTGCCGGCATCGCCGTCATCGACTCTGACCCCTATGACAACCAGGGCAACAACTGGTTCACCAACCAGAACAACTTCTACCGCCAGATTCGCAACTTCAAGATTGACCTCACGGGCCTGCCCAAGACCGCGGGTACCGGCATCCACTGGCAGGTCGCCCAAGCGACGTCTCTCCAGAATATCGAGTTCAACATGGTCCAGGACCGGAGCGCGGACAACGCTCAGCAGGGCATCTTCATGGACAACGGCTCTGGAGGCTTCATGACCGACCTCACCTTCAACGGTGGAAAGTACGGCGCCTTCTTCGGCAACCAGCAGTTCACCACGCGCAACCTCAAGTTCAACAACTGCAACACCGCCATCTACATGAACTGGAACTGGGTCTGGGCCTTGCACGGAATCTCCATCAACAACTGCGGCATTGGCATCGACATGACGTCCGGCGGCTCGACCCAGACCGTGGGCTCCGTCTTGCTGCTCGACAGCACCATTTCCAACACGCCTATCGGTATTACCACCGTCTATAGCCCTCAGCAGTCTGGCACCAACGCCACCCTCGTCCTCGACAACGTCGACATGTCGTCGAATGTCCCCATTGCGGTCCAGAATAGTGCGAGCAAGCAGACCATCCTCACCGGAAACGCGCTCATCGCCTCGTGGGTCCAGGGACGCTCCTACACGGGTACCACCGGCACGGCTGGACAGGGCACGAGGGCTTCTGTGGCCAAGCCCGCTGCGCTCACGGACGGCAGTGGCAAGATTGTCACCAAGAGCAAGCCCCAGTACGACAACGTGCCTGCCTCCAAGTTCATCTCTGTCAAGTCCAAGGGTGCCAAGGGCGACGGCAAGACCGACGACACCGTTTGTATCCAGGCCGTCTTCAACAGCATCGGTGCCGATGAGATTGTCTACTTTGACCACGGTGCCTACCTCATCACTGACACCGTCAAGGTCCCCAAGAACGTCAGGGTTGTTGGCGAAATCTGGCCCGTCATCATGGCTGGCGGCAACAAGAACTTCCAGGACCAGAACAACCCCAAGCCTGTGTTCCAGATCGGCCAGCCAGGCGATGTCGGCACTGTCGAGATGCAGGACCTCATTTTCGAGACGCAAGGCCCCCAGCCCGGTGCCATTATCATTGAACTCAACGTCGAGGGGCAGGCCAAGGGCTCCGCCGGCCTGTTTGACGTGCACTTCCGTATCGGCGGCGCTGCCGGCACCCAGTTGCAGTCCGACACTTGCGCCAAGACACCCAGTGTCCAGACCACCGCGAATCCCAAGTGCATGGGCGCGTTTATGCTCTTGCACATCACGGCTTCCGCCACCGCCTACCTGGAGAACGTCTGGCTGTGGGTTGCCGACCACGAGCTCGACCTCGGCGACCACAACCAAATCAACATCTACAACGGTCGCGGCATGCTGATTGAGAGCACCAAGGGCGCCTGGCTGTGGGGCACGGCCTCTGAGCACAGTGTTCTGTCCAACTACCAGCTCAACAAGGCGCAGAACGTGTACATGGCGATCATCCAGACTGAGACTGCCTACTTCCAGGGCAACCCCGACGCACGCGCGCCCTTCACGACCAACGCCAAGTACGCCGATCCCGACTTCTCCAAGTGCAGCGGCGATACGTGCGCGCGCACCTGGGGCCTGCGTGTCACCGACTCCAAGGACATTCTGGTCTACGGCGGCGGTCTGTACAGCTTCTTCAACAACTACGCGCAGCAGTGCGTGGCTGCCAACAACTGCCAGGACAACGTAATTGCCATTGACAACTCGAGCGTGAAGTTGTTTGCCATCAGCACCAAGGCCAGCGTGGCCATGGTCACTGTCAACGGCCAGGCCGCGGCCAAGGACTCGGACAACCGAAACAACTTCTGCGCCGCCATTGCAGCTTTTTCGTCTTAGAGTGGCGACAACGCGCTGCCGGGGGACGGCCATGCCTCAGCAGGAGGCTCGTCGACGCGCACTAGTACCAACACCGTGCCTTTCGCACTCCCTTTAGCATCGACGGATGATGCGCAACCGCCTTGCGGCACAGTGACGACCGTGATTGCGACGACTACACTGTTTGTCACGGCCAGTCTAATTCCCTGAACATATGGATTACACGTACATATATGGAACAAATGTCCGAGGTAAAGCTTTGGCATGTCGGTTTTGTCTACCACATCGTTCTTCTGCACTCGGCTTTCCGTTTCGCTTCAGTCTTCTTTTTCTTCTTCTTTTTCTTCTAGTACTACTTGATGTGCCCGGGAGGCATCTGCGCAATCCGCTTTACTTTTGAGATGTAGCGCTGCGATCGGTGGAGCGACACGAAAATGGCCAAGGTGTCGCAGCAGTCTTGTTAGACAGCTCTAAAATATAAGACAGGTGCATACTTGCAATTGATGGCATTGCCGCCAGAGTGAAGCTAAAGCGTATTTCGACTTGACTTGGTGACA
>LFRF01000004.1:1367547-1388199 GCA_001189435.1 Tolypocladium ophioglossoides CBS 100239
CAAAGAATAGCAAGGGTCGGACGGCGCTAACTTATGCGGCCGAGAATGGTCACGACGTTATAGTCAAGCTGCTACTCGAGAAGGGCGCCGACGTCAATGCGAAGGAAGAGAATGGTTTGCCGCCGCTTAGGTAAGCCGACAAGTTCGGGGCTAAGGCCATCGTTAAACTGCTCCTCGAGAAGGGCGCTACCTACCGTTGAGGCGAAGGACGGCGCACCGGCAATCGAGCAATGCGAAATTACGAGCAACTCATGCTACTGAAACAGCAGAACAAGAGGAAGTTAATAGCTATGGCCAACAAAGGACCATAAGGGGCACTATTGCAAACCTCCCTTCTGAGCTTAGGCGCGGTGCGCGATGGCCATCTGAATACTTCCAGTCATATGGAGAATGTACTGCGGGCTAATAGCCGCGGGACCAGTTGATCTGATCTGTCCGTATGCTATTAGCTGCGGCAACAATGTCGTGAAAAGTACTGTCTGCATTCTACGTATAAAAGGCCAGCACATTGATACGCACAACGTAGTACCCGGAGCTTAGACTTGACAACTGCCTGGTCTTTCTTACGCGCATTCGAGCTAGCCACGCATTTCTTCCTCAAATAGTTCCCATTTGCCATGGTCATGAACTCCAGAGAGTGGCTGAACTAGAGCCGAGCAGTGTCTTTTGCCCTGCTACCCTGGATGCCGCGCTGGAAACATAAATACCAACGCTCACGAACAGAGAATGCAAATACAAAAATGCCGACGTCCTCGGGGGCTCTCCAAAAAGATATTTCTACTAATGGCTCCAAGTTCTTGCCATGCGCCCACACCTAAGCGGCCATGATCAAGATGTGGCAGCTGGTATATCGTCCAGCCGTGCCGCCTTCAGAGATCTTCAGAGTTCCTTCAAAAGGAGAATTCGCTATGACCGCCGGAGAGGCTCCTCAGAGAGCAACATAAGTCACCCTTGGGGCCCTACGCTGTTCATCACCCCTTGCTGCAACGCAGTCTATGGCAGTTGTCAAGAATATTCTCCACTGATAACTCAATGTCTAGCAGCTCAATAAGCAAGACAAGGAGGTACTCCTACGTGGTGCTTCAGGGGAACCCGTGGTCGTCGACGAGAAACCACATACCTTCGTGTATCCCGTTTATCCTAACGACATCGAAACGAGTCACATACTCAACCACATCTATATTACGAACTTTAAAGTTTCGACGAAGAAAGTACCGCCAAGACTATTTTAATGAATCTGGTTATATCAAGACAACGTGGCTTGAGCGATATAAGAAGCAACTCTTGAAGGCCTGGGTTGATGAGGACGTCCATTTTAGCAACGTGACTACCCCGCGAGTCGAGGGCATACATAAACTGGTTAATCTCACCTCAAGAAATCTATGTTGGATCTTTTCGAAGCCCGGAAGGCTATTGAACATGCCTTGCTCAACCAGTTGTCGGAGTTGAGATACAACCAGGCTAAACAACAGTCTCGAACTCCGATTGAGCTTTCGGGTAAGTTATGCCGCAGTGCGTGGCTGGGTATCCCATGAGGCCTTGAGAAAAGTTGAAGAGCTCCGAGCCCTTGTCCGCACAGAAGCAGAGAACCTTTGTCGCCATACAGTGTTGCATGGCAGTGCGGAGGCAGGAACAGGAAGTAAGCGCAAAGCTTATGGACCTGTCATGGAAGCTTTTACACGTGGCAGGAGTCTCACAAGTCGCAAGGCGGCTGAGGCTGAGCGGCAGAGCCCCGTTGCGGACAACAAAGGTTGTGAAAACGCCGCCTGCAATCAGAGGAACGACGATTTCAGCACTCAGTGTTCGAAGTTATGTCGGAAGAGCCTTCAAACGCTTTTTGCGGTGGCCCAATCAATGGTGGCTGCGATCAGGGCTGGCGCGCGGATCAAGCCCGCCAAAGCAACGAATGGAAATGAGAAAGCGGCTGCCGGCCCAGAGCCTCTTGTAAGAGCTTCGTGCCTCCGAATTGACCAGCAAGCTAATCCTTAGCCGCAATGTCGTCGTTGCTTGCGATTGAAACAGCAATGCGATAGTGCCATCCCAATGTGTAGTCAATGTAGTTCACATAGCATAGTCTGCGAGTACAATACGGCGTCGCTGAACAACGTCATGAATTTACGGATACACACCCCTCATCATTGACAGCCATTGAGCTTTCAGCCTCCAAGCTGCCGCAATAACTCACTCCGCCGCTCGCACCGCTTTTTGTTGTCCCCCAGGAGCCCACTTCTTGGCACCCATCCCCCTCCGCGTTCGTCTCTGGACCGCCGCTCACCTATACAACTTCCACCGACCGCTATTGACGTCGATGAGGAACTATGCATGGCGACAATCCATCGTGGCCTTGACGGCGAAGAACACGAAAGTAGAAAAAAGGTTGGTCTTGGACGGGAGTCGAACAGTCCTCCTCCTGAGAGGGAAGCGAAGGCCGTCCCGAGTTTGGGGGGCGAAGGTGACAGGGTGGTAGTGCGCCGGCGTGTGAGTCAACGCCAATGCGCCCGCCGAATGTGCGCCCGCCTCCAGCGTGGGAATGTGGTTTGGCGACGGACCTCGCAGTGAATGGGGGGCGAGTTCTCTTCTCTGGAGGTAGTGAAGTTGGAAGTTAAAAATCGGAACAAAAATGTAGGACTGAGGATGTTGTAGCCAGTCCAGCCGTTGCCGTCTCCATGAAGACTGCAGTACGATTTGATCCTTCGCGTCCCGGGAGTCGAACGCCGGAAGAGCAAAAGCGAAGGCCCCGGAGAGCAGTTTAACCGTTGGGTAATTCTTTAGCTACGTCGCTACTTCGCTGATATGACGGTTGCCTCGTTTGGGTTATAAGGGAGGGCATGGGAATGGTGAGATTGTGGATGGGGTGGGCTGCCTGGGATGCTGTCGGCTGAGTGGAACGCCGGACTTGGCGGTGTGCAGAACAGGCCGGGAAGGCTGAACAGGCTGGAATGGAGACTTCGACGTTCAATAGCACTGAGTCTAATGCGAAGAAAAAAAGAGACGAGCAAGGAAATGGTATGAAAAAAGGAGCAGCAACGTTTACTGCAGCTCGGCAGGCCACTTCCACAGCGCCAAACTGAGACCTGCTCCGGGAGTTGAACCGTCCACCTCTGCACAGGCAAAAAGCGAAGGCTCTTGCGAGCACAAAATTCCATAATTTGGAGCCAAAGCTTCCGGTCTCAGCTACTCCGCTGGGATAGATTGCCATATTTTGACTTATAAATGGTGGGCCACCACTGCCTAATGGTGGGTCCTTGCATGGTACATCCAGACATGACTGAACAGGCAACGCTGGGATGACACAACGCGGTGGAAAGGATGTGACAAGAATGGCCATGGTATTTTATTTTATCTGTTGGTATGGAAGCAGAGCTACTGGGAAAATAAGAGGGAGAGTGTAAAATATAGAGGGCAATACAAGGTCGTGACTCGTGTCTCGTGTGGACAGAGTGCCTCAAGAATGCGTGCCACGGCTGGGACTCGAACTCAGCACCTCTTGACAACAGCCGAAGCAAAAAGCGAAGGCTCTTACGAGCTTAGTAAACTATAGAGGATTCTCTGTGCGTCCGCTACTCCGCTGGGAATGAGGCGTACAATTTTGAGTAATAAAGGGAGGCTGCCAGGCTCGGCGTGCCGAAAGGGGATGTTGCCGAGGGATGGGCGCCGACATGGACCACAAGGCACAGGCCGTCCAGCAAAGTCCCGGTACTGCTTTAATTGGCCAAACACTATAGGCAGAAAGATAGAAACGAGCCGCTCATAATGGACAAATCCACGCATGCAATATCGTCGTACGCGATGCTGTATCGCGGGATTCGAATACGCGACCTCCCGAGCAAAAATGAACAAGCGAAGGCCTCTTATGGCAAGTTCTAGCTAAGCCTACGTTTGGGTAAAGCTACGACGGCCAGGCCTTTAGCTACTTCGCTGGGAGGTGAGTGTTTATTTTGGTACATATGGGTTGGCACGCGGCAGCGAAGGTTGTGGCGGGCGGGTCGCGTGGCGGGAGGCGTGGCGGGAGGCGTGGCGGGAGGCGTGGCGGGGGAGGCCGTGGGTAAGTTGGACGAGGGAACTCGCAGAATGCTTGCAGGACTGTGCCGTGCTTCAGGCAAGGCCAGAAGAAGAAGAAGCAAAACGAGGACGAAAGAGTGGACGAGGAGACGGGGGATGTTCTAGCACCGACACCAGCGTCGCGTAAGCGGCAAACACGACGAGCCAGACCCGGAGTCGGACACCAGCCTCGCGCAGACCAAAAAAACGCCGAACGCCAAAAGCGAAGGCTTATGGAGCGAAAAACATCGTTGTTTGACGATTTGACGTGCCTGCTCGGAGGGTTGTGTGCAGCGAGTTGCTGAGAGGAGGTGCTTTGTTTGAGTCATAAGGCGAGGTGGCGGATGGATGGGGGTACGTTCTGGTTCGTTGGTTGGGACGTTGATTGGGGTGTTGGGTGTCGGTCTTGGTGCTCTGGGCATTGAATTGGAAAATGGTAAAACAAAGGGGGCAGGCTTCTGGGGATTCTGCTGCTCGACAAGCCAGTTTCGACGCTGCGTGTCCAGAAGGGTACAGCACGCAATGTTATGAACCGAGGCTCGGTGGCGTCGTGTGGCGTCAACTTGCACTCCCTACGTCACCACCAGCAAAGCTGTCCAAAGCGACCCTCACTTCTCCCTCAACCACCACACGCAGCCCCAAGCCCATGCGCACAACTCCAATTGCGCAGCCCACGACCCGAGCGCCCACGACCCGAGCACTCCCGCCCACGCTCGAATGGCAACGACGCGCCGCAGCGCCAACAAGCCCCCCGGCGCCATGGCAGACCCGGCGAGCACCACGTCGACGCCGCGATCATCGGCCGCGACGCCGCGCAACCCGGCGTGGCTGCCCACGCCGCTCGAGCGGCTCGCGCTCGCGCTGTTCCCCCTGATACTCGTGTTCGGGACCGTCTTCTCGGTGCTGTCCCCGCAGACGCGCGCGGCGCCGTACGACCCCGTCGCGCAGGCCCACGCGCAGGAGCCCGGCGCGGCGCCGGGCTACTTTGCGCGCAAGGACAACGTCTTCAACGTCGTCTTCGTGAAGCGCGGGTGGGGGTGGACGACGCTGGCCTTTGCCTTCTTCCTGCTCACGCACCCGAGCGGCGGCAGCGGCCTCGACCTCACGGCGAGGCGGCTCCGCGCGGCGGTGCGCTGGGCGGCGGTGACGGGGTGGTGGTTCCTCGTCACGCAGTGGTGCTTTGGCGCGCCCATCATCGACCGCGGGTTCCGCTGGACGGGCGGCAAGTGCGAGGTCGCGGCGCGGGAGGTGGCGATGGGGGACACGAGCGTCGGCGAGATGCTCACGGCGGTGGCGTGCAAGGCGGCGGGCGGGCGGTGGAAGGGCGGGCACGACATCTCAGGGCACGTCTTCCTGCTGGTGCTCGGCACGGCGTTCCTGATGCACGAGGTGGGCTGGCCGGTGCTGCGGTGGAGCGGCGGCCTGCGCGAGGAGCGGTGCGTGGTCATGCCCGACGGGGCGCTCAAGAGTGCCAACGTCGAGGCCGAGACGCCCGAGGGTCAGGGCGAGGGCCGGTTTGCGCTGGGGGCCGGGGGCAAGACGGCGCTGGCGGTCATGGGGTTGAACCTGTGGATGCTGCTGATGACGGCCATTTACTTTCACACGTGGTTCGAAAAGGTGAGCGCCAGACTGCGTATCTATCCAACGGACTTGTCTCTGACGAGTGACAGCTTACGGGGCTCGTGGCGGCCATGGTGGGAGTGTATGCGGTGTACGTCGTGCCCCGGTTCGTGCCGGCGCTGAGAGGCATTGTAGGATTGCCGGGGATATAGACATGGAGAACGCATCATGTCCAAGACACGGGATTGATTGCATACAATGGCCGGCGGTTATAGATGGAATGAAGCATTAATACCAGGGCTGCCTACCATGGGTTATGGCGAGCTGGCACCGCGGCTGAGCGGCAAACGAGTCTGTATAGCCATCATGTAATAGTATACTTACGAAAATGAGTCTTGATGTCAACCTCGGGGTCGTGATCTCAACTCAAGCCCATCTGATAACGGCGCACGGACCACCTACCCTGGATGACCTCATCTCACCAGATCTCTCATCTCACATCACAGCACCACCTGGACATACCCGCTGGTGCGATGCCATAGAGGCCGATGTCACAATGATGTCTCACGTGAAGGCTCCTGCGAACCTGCCGGAACTAGTGAGAACGGCGTTTGCAAAGGCGCGTTTGGACGGGGAGCTTCACTATTTCCCCACGCAAGTCACGATACTGCGAGTTGGATCCATTCCGGTACGACGACCTGCTTGGATGCTCACTCACGCTTCAAGTAGCTGTGTTGGTACTCATGGGGTCAATTGCTGACATGGCCAGTTCCAACTTCGCTTCTCGCCAGCCCTGGCCAACAAGCCCAAGGGCCCTCCGCCAGACGCCGCCTCGCCCCCGGCTCGAAAGCCCTTCGACCCCTTCGCGCACCCGCCGCGCAGCCTCTTCGTCGCAGACGTCGGCCCCGCGCACTACCTCGTGCTCAACAAGTTCGCCGTCGTGCCGGAGCACTTCATCCTCGCGACGAGGGCGTTCCGGCCGCAGACGCACGTGCTCGAGGCGGCGGACCTGGACGCCGCGCGGGCGTGCCTCGGCGCGTACGAGGCGGCCGATGACGGCGGGCTGTTTGCGTTCTTCAACTGCGGCGAGCATTCGGGTGCGAGCCAGCCGCACCGGCATATCCAGCTGCTGCCCGTGGCGCGGATGAGGGACGGCCTGGACGGGGACAGCGGCGCCGCCGCTTGGCGTGTCCTGGCCGAGCGCGCGGATCTCGACGAGGCGCCGTTTGTGGCGTTTTCGGAGACCATCGGCGTGGGCATTTCGAGCGCGGACCTCCACGCGGCGTACCTGCGTCTCTACCGCCGGGCATGCCGCGCCGTTGCCGCCCACGCCGGCGCTCCGGCTGGGGAGGAGGCCCCTGCAGAGGGCGAGTCGCAGATCAGCTACAACATGGCCATGACGCGGAGCACGCTGGTCGTGTGTCCGCGCCTGGCAGAGGGTGGCGCGGTCGTCAAGGGCGGCAAGGAGGTGGCGCGGCTGGCGCTCAACGGGACGGTGCTGGCGGGCACGGCGCTGGTGAAGAGCGAGGCGGAGTGGGAGGCGTTGAGGGAGGACCCGCGGGGGCTGGAGGACGCGCTGCGGACGATTGGGGTGCCGAGGGAGGGCTTTAACGAGGGGATGAAGTTGTAAACGACCGAGCACGTGGTGAGACGGAGTCACTAAGAGAGGTGTTGGTAGCCTCGTAGACCGTCTAGCAAGATACAGCGCCAAGGCATGGATCCAACTGGCAAACACCCAACCGGCTCCCTCTCCTCCGCTGTATCCCGTCGCCGAGATGCGTGTCCCAACTAAACCCAGACGTATGCCCCGGCGCCAGTTCGCCGGCTGATGAATGAAAGAAAATGAAAGAAAGACCTCTATCCCCTTCCGTGAGAAAATACCCTAGCACCAATTTTCCGATCCGGTCCCATGCCCATTATTACCCGTCTATGCCTCGTCCGTCATCGTATTCACCCCAGCGTTGTCAGGGACCGCCCTGCAACGTGGATACGCTCACTCTTCGTATTCTTCGTCTTCTTCGTCTTCTTCGTCGCCATCGTCGTCTTCTTCGCCGCCCGTGAGGTTCTGCCACTTGCGGCTGCAGGCCGTGACGCTGAACTTGTACGAACCGGGGCCCGTCTTGTCGTGCATGTACTCGCTGACCCTGGTCCAGGACGTCTTGTGGGTGTTGGGGTGCTTGCAGTGCTTGTCGGCCACCGCCTCCTTGAGGAGCTCGATCTGCCAAGGGGTGCGGGTTAGACAACGACGGGGTAGGGACAGGAAGGTGGGCACTCACGTGGTGGTCCTCCCACACCGGGTTCCGGACTCGCATCTTAGGCGCCAGAGTCAGGGTGCGGAGTCTGCCGCGCAGGGTGTTGTGGTTGCCGAGGTAGATGTGCCTGAGCCTGTCCATGATGACCTTGTACGGCGTCCCGCGGGCGCGGAAGGCGACCAGCAGGCGGTCGAGCTCGGCACGGGTGGCGGGATCCATGTCCTGGATGCGTCGGTACGGTGCTCCCATGGTGATTGGGGCTCGCTTCACGGTAGGTTTGGCCCTTCCCTGCTTCTTGGCTGAGGACCGGGTCCGTACATACACGGCGGACACGGTGGAAGCGGGTGAAGGGGCGCTCTGGGTTACGCTCGGGAGACGAGTTCGCTGTCTGGTGGCTCGGCTTCTGGTGTTGGGCGCCTTGCCCTTGGCAGGGCTCGCCTTCTTGCCCTCGGCGGGAGAGGCAAAGGCGGAAGTCGGGCTGCCAGCAGACGCCGAAGCGCCAGACGAAGACGGACTGGCCGGAGATGCCACGTTGGTGTCCGACATATCGGAGACGTCGGCCAACGACGCCGCAGGGGACAAGTCGCCAAACGAGGGCGTAGAGGCCACCGACGGGACAGGGGGCGCGGGCTGATGAACGGCCTGCGGCAACACATACGAGTCCATGGGTTCCGGGAACAAGCTCTTAGCCTGGCTCTCCAGGGACTGCGGCTCATAGGTGAAGTGAGTGAAGTCATCTTCCAGAGGAAAGTACGGAATGCCGTGCGGTATGGAAAGAGGACTATCGGCACTGAGCATGCCGTGGGGAGACGAGCCCGCAGGGGCCCAGGCGGACGACGCGGGCGAGAGTGCCATGTCAAAGGCCGCCGGAGCCATGGCCGGATACTGAGAGAAGACTTCCTGAGGCAGGGTATACAGCTCGGAGTAGTCAACCACAGGGAGCTCGGTCAGCGTCGAGGCGTGAAGCTGGCTGTTGGCCCACGAGGGAGGGCTTAGCTCGTGCTGGCCATAGCCGGCGGTTGGCAGGTGCTGAGCCGCGGCGGCACATCCATTTGCGTCTCGCCAGCTGGAGTTGTCGACAACAGAGAACTGCTGGGCCTGCTCGTGCGGCTTGAGAGGCTGGCGGGGGCTGTTGCTGTCGATGAAGGCCTGGTTCTCGAGGAACGGCTCGTCCTAGTTGAAGACGCCGGGTTAGCTCCTATCCTGCGACTGAGAGTCCGTCGACACACCTCATAGTCGGAGATGGATTGGATCCACGACGACTCTGCCATGATGGGTTCTTTCAGGCGCAACGGGCGACGACCAGGTATGATCCCACGCGAGGAGGAAAGTTGGGCGAGGAAAAATCAAAAGGAGAACTCACAAAGACAGGACAGTTCTGGGCGTAGTACGACATGGACAGCGGCGCGTCGTCTCGGCCAGGGCGGGGGAAGAAGGCCTGGCCGGGCGGGTTGGAGAACATGGCGGGCAGGATTTGCGCCGCAGCAGGTTCCCGAAGGCTCAACAGTCACGGCGTGACTCTGCAACTGCCGGCTTCTCTGGAGGCTTGCTTCACCGCTGTTGCTGACGGCTCGGCTGGGGCCGGTCCTGGGCTATTTCTGGCAGCCAGGGCGCTGCGGGTTCCCGATATCAAAGAGAGCTGGCGGTGGGCGGGACGAGCCCGGGGCGAGAGTTGAGGGCCGCAACGGGGGAAGTGAATGCAGAGAGGCATGCAGGTCCCAGGCAGGGTCCCGACGGGTGGAGCTGGGGATCCAAGGCTGGGCTGATGGTCGAGAGCGTCTTGACGGCGGGTGAGGAGGCCGGTGGTGAGGGCGTTGGGAGAAGGGGCTGAAGGAGACGGAGTGCGGAGAGGGCTGCAGACCCTGTGGAGAGGAGGGAATATAAATAGTGGTCGTCGTGGGGAGGCACAAGCAGAGACGTCCAGGGTGGCAACAATAGCAACGGCCTCTGCCCCGTGCCGGCCCTAGTGACGGCGCTGCCTAGGGCTCGCGGGTGGGCAGCCAGAGAACAGCAGCCGTCGAGTCGGCGTCCACGGCGGCCAGATAAACAGGCGGGAGGCGCAGGGGAACGGTTGGGGGAGGCGGACGCGAGGACGACGCCGGTGGCTCGCAGCATTTATGAGCCCTCGGCGCGACGGCTATTGTCGACGAGTCAATGGTCCACACGGGCGAGACGAGACGCGGCGTCGCGAGCGCCATCCATCATCTCGCTTCCGGGGGCGGCCCAGAAGCGGCAAATGCGCATGCTTCTGGAAGCAGAGGCAGCGTGCGGCTCTGCGCAATTTCAACGACGCCGGCCGGACGGGCGGTTGATACCCTACGGGCCGCGCCTGGGCTGTCAGGCCTCGTCAGCCGTCAGCAGGGACCGGGCTGCATGCGCGACAGACGGGGGCCCCGTGGGACGGGCTGGCCGTCTGCCGGGGGGAGGGCCCGGGGTCGAGCTGCTGTTCGGCACTGCTTGCGAGGCTATCGCGGCCCGGGCGTGCGCTCAGCGCGCCACGCTGGGGAAGCCCCGTCGCCGGCGCAGACCGAGCGCCAGCTGCCGCCCGCTGTGGCGCCCCCGATGCGCAGCACGACGTTGTTTGGCCCGCAGGGGGTGGCGGCGTGGATTGGAGGGCGTTGGTGGAGGGAGGGCTGGCGGACCGGCGTGGCCGCGGGGATGCGATGGAGGCGATGGAGGCGATCGTGTCAGATATCACATCTGGCGTGCATGACGCGCGCAGGGCCGATGCCGCGATGCGAGATGCTGTCAAGAGCCGGTCGTTCGCTTCGATCCGACGCCGACTGATGACCCGATGGGGGCTCCAGCGCGACGCTCAGCAGCAGCGCGACGCTCAGCAGCAGCACGACGCTCACACGCAGCACTCGACGCTCAACGCCCTGCGCAGCACCTCGGCACGCATGCCCACCCGTGGCCGTTTGCGCCCTCGCAGCCGCGGCGCAGAAATTTCCAACCTCAGACAGGCCGCGGCCAGCCCCATATTCGAGACACGCGCGCGGGCGTCCCAGCGCGGCGGGACGGCGCCCCCCAGCGCCCGCCTGGAAACGACTGCATTTGCCCTTCTGAGATCTGACTGCAGGGCGGTGCGTGCCGGTGCCAGGCCCGGGTGCCCGGGTCGGCTGCGCCGCTGGGGTGCGTGCTCGACGCCGCGCGGGCTGGCCAGCAGCGGCTGGGCCGTGGCGGCGCGACTCGGCTTTCCGTTTACGGGGCGAGGCGGGCCCTGGAGGGCGTGCTGGCGTGCGGTGCGCGTGCTAGCGTGCGGGTGGTCGTCCGGGCGCTTCGGATGGGCGTCGTGGTGGCGGTGATGTTTGCGTGGTATCACGGCCAACGGCCGCAGCCACAAGGCTGCGGTGCCCCATGTGTCAAGCCTACCTTATCTTCACCTCGTCCACCGACCGCCCGACCAGCCCGATCCCTCTCCCTCCAGACAGAGCACCCCCGGATCCCGCAACGCCGGCCGACCACCACGCTGAACGCTGAACACACGCGGCCCAGACGACACCGCCCGTGCCGCACGCGCGTGCACCGCCCGGCCTGTTTGCCGCGAGCGACCGCTGCAGAAGCAGCAAACGGCCGCCCGCGTCGTACCTAGGCGAAGGGGCCGCCGACGGCACGCTGCAGGGCGCGCTCCCGGATCGGCGTTCCGGCGGTGCCAGCGCGGTAGATGCGTCCCGGCGGCGGCGCCCTCTGGAGGCGGTTCTGGCTTTCGTGGTGGCACAGGCATAGGCATGGGCGGGTGTCGGGGAGGCGATGTGCTGCGGGGTGGGCTGGCCGCGCGCCGTGTCTCTTGGCTGGCATGAGATGCAGGCGAGGCGAGATGAAACGGCTGTTGTCAAACGGATTAATGGACCCGAGGCGGTTTGAGACTCCATGGTCGACCTGGGGTGAGCATCGGGTGAGCATGGTGGACGTGGGCCAGGCACTTCACATAAACGCCCGGGGTCGTCTGCCGCTGGTTGTATTTCAATGCGTCTATGCTTTATTCTTGATCCCGGAGCTCTACAGCGGATACGTCAGCCAAAGAAGAAGAAGCGGCCTCGTCGGCCGTTTGAAGCCCAACCCCAGATATCCCATACATTCGTACTTCGTACCCACCCCAAAACGCCGCCGATGCCAAGCCGCAAAGGAAATGAAGAAGAAGCAACAAGTACACAGGCCCCGGCAGACGCAGCCTAGTCGTCCCACTCCTCGTCCAGCTGGTCAATCAGCCGGTTCTCGGCCTCCGAGTTTCTGTTGCGCGCGCTGGCGCCCGAGTCGAGCTGGCTGTAGCCGCGCCTGCCGGGCAGGCAGCGCGTGCACGAGGAGCAGAGGATGACAAACATGTCCTGCGCAGCGAGAATATGTCAGCGCCCACGTCGGTGCAAGGGCAGCTCCGACTTCCGCGGGGAGGGACGCACGCTGATGAAGCTCCAGATGCCGGCCCAGATGCTCTAGTTGGGCAGCTGGCGCCACCCGCGCGCGTGCGTGACGGTGCGGTTGTAGAAGACGCCGCCCAGCGCGTACACCAGCACGGCGATCAGGAAGATGATGCCGAAGACGCTGCCCGGGCCGACGCTGCCGGGCTTGTGAGGCTCGGCGTGGGCGCAGGCGTGCACCGAGCGCGCCTCGAAGAAGTACGCGCACTCGTCGGGGTCGGTGCCGACAAAGGACACGCTCGCCTGCGCGCTGCCGGGGTTCTGGTCGCAGAGAAAGGAGATGGTGGTCGACTTGCGTCGCACCGCCGTCTTGTCGTCGTCCTTGACCAGCGGCTTGACCAGCGGCTTGACCAGCGGCTCGACTTTGTGCAGCCGGGGAGTCGGCGCCGAGCCTGCGCCGTCGTGTGCGTGCGAGTGGCCTGTGGCTCGACTGCTTTTGCTCGACTTGCTCCCGCACGGAGAGCCGCCCGTGTACTGCAGCACGAGCTTTCGCCCGCGGCTGTGCAAGTCCATCGACTGGGACCTGTCGTGTTGTCAGCACGCATAAACACCCATTCGCCGCGAGCGTGTACCTACCCTATCGAGTAAATGTTCCCGTGGGACATGTAGTAGGCGCTCACGTTGGCCCAGACGTCCTTGTCGAGGCCGACGACGTCGGACACGGGGTCCACCACCGACCCGCAGATGTTCAGGGTGAAGTTCTTGCCGTAGTCGTAGCCCTTGGAGTGGTAGTCCTTGGCCACGCCCGTCCTGTGCGACTTGCCCTTGTCAGGGTGCACCGCCATGTCCGGCCGCAGGTCGAAGAAGGCGCCGCTGCCCGTCGACGACGTGGCCGTGCATGCTGGCGCATGTGTCGTGGGTGTAGCATCATCTGCTGCGCGGGCCACGGCGGCGGAGAAGAGGATGGCGGATATATAGAACCGCATGGTGTCGTCGGCCAAGGCTATGTATGGCTGAAGAGGTCGACAAAGGTCGAGGGGCCGCGTGGAGGGTTGTGTCGAGGAGGAGCCCGGAGGCGCCTGGAGGCGCTACTGCTAGTGATGCGACCAGCTCGGCGTATCGTTAATTGCCTCGTCCTGCAAGTCAAGTACAAACGATAGGTGGCAGTCAGGTTCGAGCTCGTCGACCGGCGTCGTCTCGACAAAGCGTTGGGCTTTCGGGTCTAGCAGGCTGTTCGGCACCTCGGCGCCAAGATTGCGACACGACAGAGGTAGAGGCCACATCTAACGGGCGATGAGGTCACGAGTTCCCCTGGCCAAGGAAAGCGGCGGTCGGCAAAACCGTTTGTCCGCGTTTCACAGGCACGAGCGGGAAGGCTAGCCTCATTGGGCCAGGTCATGGCGATGAAACCCATGCATCGTCTGCGACGCGACGCGASGCTTCAGACTGCGACGCCAAGCGAGGCGGTGCACTCACTCTTCCAGACCAACAGCGTGCTCGGCAATTGACAATTGCTTTAACGGTCGGCCCATTCGCGACACCACGCTGGCCGGTTCCTGCTCGACCCTGTTGGCAAACGTGTCTGGCCGCGTCTCGAGATGGCCCCTAAATCGAAAGCCGCCGCCCCGGCGCAGCACGGATACGAGTTCTTCGGGCCGTAGGTCGTCTCCTGCAATGCGTGCGAGGTCCCGAGTACTGACTGCGACAGCCCCGGCGCCTTTGGCATCTCGTTCGGCCTGCCCGTCCTCGTCTACCTCTTTACCTTTGCCTGCAACGACATCTCGGGGTGTCCGGCGCCCTCGTTCCTGAACCCCCGGACGCTGTCGCTCAGCCAGCTCAAGCTGGAGGTGGGCTGGCCTGGGGATGGCGTCTGGGGCCTCGCAAGCTGGAAGGCCACCGGCGCCGTGTTGGGATACTACCTCCTCAACCTGATCTTGTACCGCGTGCTGCCTGCAACGCAGACTAAAGGCACGGTCTTGGCCTCGGGCGGACGCCTCAAGTACAAGTTCAACAGTGAGACCTGCTCCCCTTTGGACCGTTGCCAGCCACCCGCTGACAGGCTTAGCCATGTACTCCAACACCGCGACCCTCGTGGCCCTCGCCGCCGGAACCGTGGCCCAGGGCGCCGAGTTCCCCGTCTGGACGTTCATCGACGACAACTATGTCGAGATCCTCACCGCCAGCGTTGGCATATCGTACGCGATTGCGACGTTCGTCTATGTGCGCAGCTTCAGCGTGAAGCCCGGGAACAAGGAGAACCGCGAGCTGGCGGCCGGTGGCCACACGGGCAACCTGCTGTACGACTGGTTCATCGGGCGGGAGCTCAACCCTCGCGTCACCATCCCCCTGATTGGCGAGGTGGACATCAAGGAGTGGTGCGAGCTTCGGCCTGGGATGATGGGGTGGATCATCCTCAACTGCGCCTGGTGCGCCCGGCAGTACCGCAACTACGGCTACGTTACGGACAGCGCCGCGTGCATCACCGTCGTGCAGGCGCTGTATATCGTGGACTCGTGGTGGAACGAGCCGGCGATCCTGACGACCATGGACATCACCACCGACGGCTTCGGTGTGATGCTTGCGTTTGGCGATCTCGTCTGGGTGCCGTTTGTGTACTCGATGCAGACGCGCTACCTGTCTATCCATCCCCAGTCCCTCGGTCCGGTCGGGCTGGTGGGTATGCTGTCGCTCATCGGGCTCGGCTTCTACATCTTCCGCTCTGCCAACAGCCAGTAGAACGCGTTCAGGACAAACCCCGGCGACCCCAGCGTCTCTCACCTCCAGTACATCCAGACCAAGACGGGGAGCAAGCTGCTCACGACGGGCTGGTGCGGAATCGCCCGCCACATCAACTACCTTGGCGACTGGATCCAGTCCTGGCCGTACTGCCTGCCGACGGGCGTGGCGGGATACCAGATCCTCGCCGCTGGGTCTGGCGCGGGCGGCGCGTTGGTGATGAGGGACGGCAGGGAAGTGGTGCAGGGCGACGCCAAGGGCTGGGGCATGCTCTTCACGTACTTTTACGTCGTCTACTTTGCCGTTCTGCTCGTCCACCGAGACCGGCGCGACGACGAAAAGTGCCACCGCAAGTACGGCGACGACTGGGAGCAGTACAAGAAGGTGGTGCGATGGAGAATCATCCCCGGCGTCTACTAGCTGGACGATACGGCTCAGCCGGAGGCAGCGGTGCCGCAAATCGGGTGAGATGATTGTTTCCAGACCATGGTCCGATGGGTTGGGGTGATGGCGAATGGCGGAAGCTCGCCGACGAGGGATTCTTGGCTTGTTCAACTGTGGGTAGAGAGTACTCGTAATGTCGGCATCGACGGCTACGGGGATGTATAATATCGGTTCCAATCAACCGGCTACGTGACCTGGTCGCCTGGTGATGTCAGTGACGGGTGCCGCGTACGCGAACCACGTGTGAAGTTTCATAGAGATGCCAACTCGGAGATGAACCGCATCCCATACCCGAGCGGTCGAGAGCTGCAAGCCATCGGACGAGCAGATATTGTGCCGAGCGCCTCGCCGGCTGACGGGTGCTGGGCCGGCATGACGGCGCGAAGTTCCGAGAGAAAACGTGGTGGTGTTTGCATGCATTATCAGGTGATGACGCATCCTCCGCGTAAAGTTCGGATGAGCCGAGGCCGGCACTTGGACAGGCAGCAGATTCTTTGGACGGGGCAGATTCCCCGACGATGCAGAGGGGCATAGCTCAGAGACGGGCCGAAAGGCGCGTACGCTAGACTCGGGATGGGCGGGCTGGGGTGGGACGACGGGGCTACGGAAAGCGGATTGTGTTGTGTAAGTGATGGCGATGGTGATGGTAGTGATGTTGATGAAGGACGTACTCGGCACCTGTGCTTTCTGGAACGGACGGGGACATGGTAGAGATGCAAGAGAGACACGACGTGTCGTCGCGGGTCTGTCACGCGGAATGCATGGGAGACGTGACGGATGATATCAGTACTGACGACTCGCCAAGCGACGAGTCGCGGGAGCTGCGAACTGACTGGTATCAGCAGCGGTGCGACACGTCGTGCACGGCGCCGCGGCGTAATGAATGCATGCTGATGCCTTCCCGCTGCGGCCCAATGCAGATGGATGCGCTCTGTCAATGCCTGCCGCGGCGCGGCCTGGACCCGGGAGGGCGTCTCGGTGGTACTAGTGTCCAGAAGCGGATAGCCTCACAACATCGATAGAGGTCGTCCGGGCCTTGGCATCATTTCCGAGCCGGTGCAGGGAGCGCATTCCTCATTCCCTCCATCCCTCGTGGCTCCTCCATCGGGCCATGACGCTCCGTCTTGATTCCTCATCCCGGCGGGATGCGAGCTCGACGACGGCGGCAGGCGGACAGCGCCACGCACGAGACGGGCCGGTGTCATGCCTGTCCGTCGTTTATGCGCCCGACCCGCGGGCCTGGGACGGCGATGGGAAGAGGTGAAGGAAGGCCTGCGCTTGATCGGCCCTTCTTTGGGGTCGGGTCGCTGCCGCGTCGTTGGTCCTTGTGCTTCGTCTCGCCGCAGGGAGCCAGCCTCTGGTCGGGCCTCTGGTCGGACGCGGGACGGCCCTCCCCGAGCCCCGGCGCGTCTCTGTGTTGCCGTGGGGCCCACCACCGCTCGGGAGTCGGGGATAGGGAGCAGGCAGCGCGAAAAAGAAGCTTGTTTGGACGGAACGCTAGCAAGCTGGGATCTTGCCTGCCTGCGCGGAGTTTTGAACGGAGCTTTGAACGGCATGGCGGCATGGTCCAGCGCTGCGCTGTCGACGCCATCGGCCAACCCGCGGGGATGGGCGGCGGGCCTCCGCTGAACAGCCGCTAAACAGCTGCTAAACAGCCGCTAAACAGCCTGGACGGSGCCGCTACTCGGTGTGCCCCTGCCTAGCCGTGCCTGGCCTGTGGCCCTGGCGACGTGCCGCGTGCGGGGGGATCTACTGACGAGTGCTTCGTGCGAGTAGGTGCGTTGCGAGGCTCGCCGCCTGCAGTGGAGAGTGCGTTCCCAGTCGCCAGGGATGCATCTCCGCGCCGGAAGCCAGGGCGGCGACCGGGAATACGAGCACTTCGTGAGCACTGAGGACGGGCAGGGAGACGCCGCTCCACCAACCAGGGCCGGTGAGGAGGCGAGCCGGTGCCCCGTGGGTGTGTCTTGCTTGACAATCTCGCTAGCCCTTTGGCTATATCAAGCACGACCGTGTCTGTCTCTTTTCCCCCTTCTCTCCTCTCTCGCTTTCCTAGCATGCCATCAGTCCTGTCTGGCTCTACCCTCCTTACCGCCGGTTCCTCTTACACGCGCTCGGTCGACGCACTGCGACCCACGACCCGGCCCACCAGCCGCAGAGACATACGCGACAGAGGCACCTAGCGGCCCTGCTGTCTCGTCGCCATGAAGGCGCTATCGATTGTCGCCGCGGCGTTGCTGGCGGCCGTGGTTGATGCCACGGCTGTCGCGCCAGAGCACAAGGTACGTCGTGTCTCGTGCCCCCTTTCCCCTCGCGCCACGGCACCTGGGCTGTCTGCCACCTACGCAATCCTCCGCTCGGTGCCACAGCCACTCGGCAATTCGGTCCGCCTGCGTCGGGGCGGAGCGCTCCGATCGTCGTCGTCTCCAGCGCCCCAAATGCACGCTGCGAGCTGCCATTGGAACCCGGCAGCCGTGACGACACGCGCTTCTCGCCATGCGGCCCCCATTGACGCTGCTGCTCGTCGCCGCTGCTGGTGGTAGAGACGCACTTGCTGACGCTCAGATCCCGCTGCAGCTCGACGCCAGAGCCGGCCTGGCCACTTCGCCGCCGCACTACCCGTCGCCATGGATGGACCCCAACGCGCCCGGCTGGGAGGACGCCTATGCAAAGGCCAAGGCGTTTGTGTCGCAGCTGACGCTGCTGGAAAAGGTCAACATTACCACGGGCACGGGGTGAGTGACTACTGCCTGGCTGACGCCGTCGGCCCCAATCGGTGCGTGTAAGTCGGCTAACGCGGCGGCTGCCCAGGTGGATGGGCGACAACTGCGTCGGCAACGTCGGCTCCGTGCCTCGCCTGGGCCTCAAGGCGCTGTGCATGCAGGACGGGCCCCTGGGCCTTCGCTTCTCCGACTACAACAGCGCGTTCCCCGTGGCGCTGACGGCCGGCGCGAGCTGGAGCCGGCACCTGTGGCGGGACCGCGGCAAGGCCATGGGCGCCGAGGCCAAGGGCAAGGGCGTCACCGTCCTGCTCGGGCCCGTGGCCGGGCCGCTGGGGCGCGCCCCCGAGGGCGGCCGCAACGCCGAGGGCTTCGGGTCCGACCCGTACCTGCAGGGCCTGGGCTTGGCCAACACGGCCGTGGGCATCCAGGAGGCGGGCGTCATCGCCTGCGCCAAGCACTTCATCGCCAATGAGCAAGGTGAGTCCCGGACGCTCCTCCCGATGGCGCAGGCCGGCCCGCGCATGGCTGACGTGCGCAGAACACTATAGGCAGACGGGCGAGTCGCCGCAGCGCGGCTTCAACATCTCCGAGTCGCTGTCGTCCAACATCGACGACAAGACGCTGCACGAGCTCTACGCCTGGCCGTTCGCCGACGCCGTCAAGGCGGGCCTCGGGTCCGTCATGTGCTCGTACAACCAGGTCAACAACTCGTACGCTTGCCAGAACTCTAGGCTGCTCAACGGCGTGCTCAAGGGCGAGATGGGCTTCCAGGGCTTCGTCATGAGCGACTGGCAGGCGCAGCACGCGGGCGCCGCCACGGCCGCCGCCGGCCTCGACATGAGCATGCCCGGCGACACGAGCTTCAACTCGGGGCTCAGCTACTGGGGCGGCAACCTGACGCTGGCCGTGGTCAACGGCACGGTGCCGGCCTGGCGCATCGACGACATGGCCATGCGCATCATGGCCGCCTTCTTCAAGGTGGGCATGACGGTCGAGAACCAGGTGCCGACCAACTTCAACTCGTGGACGCGCGACTCGTACGGCTGGGCGGACCAGGCGGCCAAGGAGAACTGGGGGCGCATCAACCAGCAGGTTGACGTGCGCGCCGACCACGCCAACCACATCCGCGAGTCGGCCGCCAAGGGCACCGTGGTGCTCAAGAACACGGGCTCGCTGCCCCTGAACAAGCCCAAGTTCGTGGCCGTCATCGGCGAGGACGCCGGCCCCAACCCCCGCGGGCCCAACGGCTGCCCCGACCGCGGCTGCGACGACGGCACCATGGCCATGGTCTGGGGCTCCGGCACGTCCAACTACCCCTACCTCGTCACGCCCGACAGCGCGCTGCAGCAGCAGGCCATCTTGGACGGCACCCGCTACGAGAGCGTGCTGAGCAACTACGCGTGGGACCAGACGCTGGCGCTCGTCACGCAGCCCAACGTCACGGCCATCGTCTTCGCCAACGCGGCCGGCGGCGAGGGCTACATCGACGTCGACGGCAACGCCGGCGACCGCAAGAACCTGACGCTGTGGAAGAACGGCGACGACCTCATCAAGAACGTCTCGGCCGTCAACCCCAACACCATCGTCGTGCTGCACACCATCGGGCCCGTGCTGGTGACGGACTGGTACGCGAACCCCAACATCACGGCCATCGTGTGGGCCGGCGCCCCGGGCCAGGAGAGCGGCAACTCGCTCACGGACATCCTCTACGGCAAGACGAGCCCCGGACGCTCGCCCTTCACGTGGGGCCCGACGCGCGAGAGCTACGGCACCGACGTCATGTACAAGCCCAACAACGGCGACGGCGCGCCGCAGCAGGACTTTAGCGAGGGCGTCTTCATCGACTACCGGCACTTCGACAGGGCGGCGCCCGGCAAGCCCGGCGACCGCGGCGCGCCCATCTTCGAGTTCGGCTTCGGGCTGTCGTGGTCCAACTTCACGTACTCGGGGCTCAGCGTGCAGAAGCGCGACGTGCAGCCGTACCAGCCGCCGGCGGGCAAGACGGTGGCGGCGCCGGTGCTCGGCAACTTCAGCACCAACCTCAGGGACTACGCGTTCCCGCCGGGCATCCGGTACATCTACCAGTGGATCTCCCCCTGGCTCAACACCACGGCGTCGGGCAAGGAGGCGTCGGGCGACCCGTACTACGGCCAGACGGCGGCGCAGTTCCTGCCGCCCGGCGCGACGGACGGCTCGCCGCAGCCGCGGCAGCCGTCGTCGGGCGAGCCCGGCGGCAACCGCCAGCTGTGGGACGTGCTGTACACGGTCAGCTGCACCGTCACCAACACGGGCGACCGGGTGACGGACGAGGTGCCGCAGGTGTACGTGGGGCTCGGCGGCGAGGGCGAGCCGGTGCGCGTGCTGCGCGGCTTCGAGCGCCTCGAGCGCATCGCGCCGGGGCAGGCGGTGCAGTTCACTGCGGACCTGACGAGGCGCGACGTGAGCAACTGGGATGTGGCGGCGCAGAACTGGGTCGTGACGGATAAGCCGAAGAAGGTGTGGGTGGGAAGCAGCTCGCGGAACCTGCCGCTGAGTGCGGACCTG
>LFRF01000004.1:1416473-1436789 GCA_001189435.1 Tolypocladium ophioglossoides CBS 100239
TATATAATAAAGCAAGCGCGCCCCGCGTTATAACGCGCAAGGCGAGGAAGGAGGGAGCTTATATAAGGGGCTATACCCGCAGCTATGGATCCGGAGCCCGGACTAAATGCTACCGCGCCTGGCCCCACTCGCGCATAGGCGGACCAGCATAGCTACATGTACGGACCGCACACAGGGGAGCGCGCTCCCCTTTCTCCTTTCTCTCCTCGTAGCTCGTTACTCCACCAGTACGACCAGTACCTGCACACACGGCGCTGGCCCCGTCACACAGACAAAGAGTTCAATCGCTACACCTGGGCTTTGCATCAATCGAAGCCATTTCCACGTTCTCCCAGAGTCTCAAGTATAATACTTTGCCGCCAAAAGGCCAGTAGTCGTTGCTGGAGGACCAGCTGAACCGTTGCTCAAACGTCCTCTTCCGCCTCTGTCGAACCGCCATCCGTTGTCGGCGTAAGCTTTTGTTGTTACTCTCCGTGGGCACTAAGGAATTTTAAAACCGTTCCTGCTCATACTTCGTACGAAGTAGTTCATATCCCATCTGCTAATCCTTTTAGATGCGCATTGTTCGACATATCCAGCCATTCATCACACGCAAGTCATGTGCGTGGTAGTCCAACGCGCAGCCCAGCTCAGCATCGCTTATCAGACTTTACAGCTTGCCTGCACCCTTCATCGCCTTCTCACCATCGACAAGGACGCACCAGCCACCGTGGCCGCGGCCACCGTCTCCGTAGACGACTGAACTGAAAGCCCCGTCCGCCAGAGCAAACTTGAGGACGCTGTCGTCAAATGTGCCGGGCTGCATCCAGATTGCCGGAATGCCAAGCTTCTTCGCCTCCTCAAGCACCCCAATGGTGACGGCCGGATGCGTGATGATGGACACGGACGTCTCCTTGGGGTTGGGCAGGGCAGACAGGTTAGGGACGGTGGCATAGTCCTTGCCCTGGACAGTCACATGCGACGAGCCCGGGTTGATGGGCGTGACGTTGAGGTCGTGGAGCAGATACCAGGCGTGCACCGTAAGCCAGTCAACACGACGAGGCTCCGACTCGAGAGACTGGGGTGCACACACCTTTGTGGCCGAACTTGGCCGGGTTGGAGCTGGCTCCGACGACGGCGAAGAAGGGTGACGTAAAGAACTTGCGAGCGGTGGCTTCGGTGGCCATGGTGGGCTGTGCGCGTGTATGCTTTGATTGACGAGGTCCCAATGCAAGCAGCTGATATTATTGGTGTTTCTCTGATTGGAATACGTCGGAGGCAAGCAATTAATACGGGGGTCGCTGTGGGTGGTGAATTAGCACCGAGTACTCCGAGGGCTTGCGGGGTTCCGAAGACAAGATCGATTGCGCCGACCCGATATGGCATAAACCCCGAGATCGGACGAGCCCAGTGTGAGAGCCAGCAATAGCTTCATGACGGGCCTCGGGAGCTTATAATGCCAACGGCTGCAGCGGGAGAGGCGCGAATTCTCACCATTGTCATGGTCATGGTTTGGCACCACAATGTCTTTGTTTGGGTGAGTCTCGTCCCCTCCGAGATATAGGCATGTGCGCATGTTCTGACTATCTTCACCAGGAGAGCAACATTCTCGGCTGCAGGATACGCGGCTGCTAGGCCCACATATCCATCAAGCCTGTTCAAGACGGTTCTCGCATATCACAATGCGCAATCGCCCAAAGGTATTCTGCTAGATTTGGGTTGCGGCCATGGACTCATCGCGAGGGAGATGAGCCCGAATTTCGGCCAGGTCGTTGGACTCGACACCAGCGCGGGCATGATCAAGCAAGCGTCGTCCATGACCAACGACGCCAAAGTCACCTTTCACCAGGGCGGCGCCGAAGACCTTTCCTTCTTGCCCGAGGAATCCGTCGACATGGTCGTGGCGGGCCAGTCGGCGCACTGGTTCGACTACTCCAAGGCCTGGCCGGAGCTGTCCAGGGTAGTCAAGCCGGGCGGCTCCCTCGCCTTCTGGGGCTATAAGGACAACATGCTTGTCGGGCACCCTCGCGCCAACAACATCTTGGACGATTTTTGCTATGCAGACGGCCACGTCGCGCCGGGCCTCGAAGGCATGAACGCGTACTGGGAGCAGCCGGGGCGCAACAAGGTCCGCAACCTGCTGCGCGAAGTGGAACCGCCGGCGGCGCAGTGGCGGGATGTGAAGCGCATCCTGTGCGATGTCAGCGACGACACCGGCGAGGTGCCCGACGCGGAGACGGCGTGGATGAGGAAACGCGTCAACCTGGGCGAGCTGGAGGCGTACGTCCGGACGTTTAGCGCGTTCCAGGGCTGGCGAGATGCGCACCCGGAGGCGAGGAGCATGGCAGAGGGCGGGCAGGGAGACCTCGCGGATATCTTGATGGATCGCATCGTCGATTCGGAGCCCCGGTGGAAGGCCATGGGCGATGCGTGGAGGGACGCCGAGGCCGAGACGGTCTGGGGCACGTACATTTTGTTGGCCAAGAGGAGATGATGACGGAAGATGCCGTTGCTGTGATGCTTACTTCGTACTTCGTAACTTCTCGAATGATGACACTTGCGCAACATATCTGAATCCGTCTCCTTCGTCGATGCTGTGTTCACCGCATCTTTGCGAACCGTGATGGTAGACGATTCATATCAACTGTACGAAGTAGATGACCCCCGCAATTCGTGCACAATTATGGGCGCTACGTTCGAAGTACGGAGTACCTGCACTCGTTTCTCGGATGCGAGATGATGGCCTGCACAATTTCCTCGCGGCTGATGCGGCGGCCGTTGCCCCGTCAGATTCAGGCAAGGGGACCCAGGGTTATCGACGTACGTGGGGCCAGCGTCTCAGGAGACATCATCCCATTGTTGACCTTTTCATCACCTCTCAACACCACTGCCGACCCCGAATCGCCACCGCGAGCTGCAGAAACACCTTTGACGAAGAATCCGAATTACTGCCAGCGCCGTGCGTGTCTTGTGTGCCTGCAACGCCCCCACCGGAAACAAAAGCGCTTCGGTTGCCCGTCGAGTCTGACGCAAAAAAACAAAATGGTGAGTTGCCCCAGCACCGGCCGTAAACAAAGAGCCCCGCGAGAGCAGCCCGACCACATGATTCGCCAGCCGGTGGCCCCCTCCTTGCGCTGCATCACGACCGAGTCCATGAGCAAACCTGTGCACGCGCGAACTCGCCTCCCTCCCTGGTTGATTCCCTCTGCACGATCCCACCGAGCACACTTGCACAACGCAGCGCGTTTGAACAAAGAGCCATGGCTTCTAACCAGTACGATGCGCAGGCCTCGACCAACTACAAGGAGGCCTTCGCCCTGTTTGACAAGCGCGGCAATGGCCGCGTCACAGTAGACAGCCTGGGCGACCTGCTGCGCGCCTGCGGTCAGAACCCAACGCTGTCCGAGATCCAGGACCTCGAGAAGAGCGCCGGCAGCGAATGTAAGTGCCGCCCTGCGTGACTTCGCTGAGGAGGAATTCGAGCGCGAGGCACAACCGGGTAGACGCTGACGGCGCGATTCTGCAGTCGACTTCGAGACATTCCAGCGCATCCTCAACCGCCCCGGCGGCTTCCGCGACCCTGGCGAGCCGGAAGAGTACTGCCGCGGCTTCCAGGTGTTTGACAAGGACATGACGGGCTTCATCGGCGTCGGCCAGCTCAAGTACATCCTGACGAACCTGGGCGAGAAGATGACGGACGAGGAGGTGGACGAGCTGCTCAAGGCGGTGGACACGAGCTCTGGCCAGGTCAACTATACAGGTACGTTTCGCGCCCCTTGGGTTTACGCGTTTGCTGACAAACGAGCTTTACTAGACCTCGTCCGAACCATCCTCGCCAACTGAGCGGGAACCACAGCAAACGGAACCTCGGTTATTTTGCATCTGTGGACGGGACGGCGTTGCTTTGCTTGCGTTTGGTGACCTTTTGACGCACACGTACGTGAACATAAATTGGTTACACCCAGGAACGGGGCGAGTCTTGCGACGAGGAGACCAACGGCTGCTCGTGACTGGGCTCGTGTGTATGGACATGTATTTTTTGCTGCCTGGTAGATGGATGGTTTGGAGGGCGAAGAGGAGTCTGCCATGCAGTTTGCAACTAGGGAGACACAATTGACGGACTGTTTATGCGCCGACGGGTGGCTGCTCGTGATGCGCGTGGAGAGACGCGTGGTGAGACACCCAGCCCATGCGCTTCTGCCCCGCCATTGTCCGCCCAGACCCGTTCGTAAGCGGCTCGTCGCTATTAACCTGGCGCCATCGCGTTGCCATTGGCAGTGTTGGGTTGTCGTCGGCACATGACGCCCAATTGACTGGGACAGGCACTGATGCCCCACCATCCAGAGGTCAGGACCCCTGTCGGGCATTCAGCTGGCTGCCGTGACCACTCAACAGCTTCACCACGTCCAGCTGCCGTAATTCCCTTGAGCTGGCTGGTGACAGACGCAAGACCGCCTGGAATAGAAGGCTTTCTGGTTCATTCCGCATTGCTCTATACCTAGGTAGTCCAGCCATTCAACCTGGGTACCAACACGAACAGCAGCGTGGCCACCCGCCGCCTGTCGTCACTTCCTGCATCCCCCATCCCGCTTCGATCCCACCTCCACGCTGGACAGGCGCCGCGTCTCAAAGCCCCTCCCCCTCCCCCTGCCCCTCCTCCTCGTCTCTCTCCTCGTCATCGTCCTCGCCGCAACGCTGGCTTCCCAACGAACTCGCCCCCGCCTCACCTCTCTCATCAGCCACCTGCGGTTCCCGCCTCGAGCAGCCCAGCGCGTCGTCTCCGTCCATCGCCCGTTGACAACCAGCACCATGGCCGGGGCCCAGTATCAGACCCCGCCCCAGGCGCCGCCCGTCTTCACGGCCACTGCGGACTCGATCCTAGCTGACACGAAGAAGCTTAATGACATGACCAAGACCGTCCTTGACAAGGTCGCGGCCGAAGTGCAACCAGACAAGGCCACCTTTGCCAACGTCCTCGAGCCTATCCTGATAGACGACAACAAGGCGGCTGCTCCTAAGAGGATCATGACCTTCTACCAGCACGTCTCGGCGTCTGGGTCCCTCCGGGAAGCTTCCAACAAGGCCGAGGAGGTTCTCGACGACTTCAACATCGAGGCCAAGATGCGCGAGGACATCTTCAAGCTCGTCGATGCCGCCTACGGCACTCGAGCTTCCCAGACCTTGGACAGGGAGCCCCTGCACGTCCTGGAGAAGGAGCGCCAAAAGTACATCCGCAACGGTCTCCTCTTACCCGCTGGCCCCCAACGCGACCGCTTCAAGGAAATCCAGAAGCGTCTCAGCCAGCTGTGTATCCAGTGCCAGAAGAACCTCAACGAGGAGAAGGGTGCCATCTGGTTCACGCCCAAGGAGCTGGAGGGTGTCCCCGCCGACGACATTGACGTCAACGAGCTGGAGAAGGGCACCGGCGAGAACGAAGGCAAGGTCAAGCTGTCGTTCAAGTACAACCACTTCTTCCCCCTCATGAGGTATGCTGTACACGAGGATACCAGACGCACGTACGTCATTGCAGAAGCAAACAAGGTGAGACCTACATGGAACCTGTGAGGAGCGTTGGCGGGATTCAATGGAGCTAATCTGTGTCGTAGTCTAACAACAACGTACCGCTCTTCCAGGAAATCATTGGGCTCCGAGAGGAGGCGGCCCGTATGCTAGGCTATTCCGACCACGCCAGCCTGCGTATTGAAATGAAGATGGCCAAGACCTCGGCCAACGTCAACGAGTTCCTGGGCGACCTGCGGAAGCGCCTTGCTCCTGGGGGCGTCAAGGAGGCTGACCGTCTTCTCGAGTACAAGAAGCGTGACTGCGAAGAGCGAGGGGCGGCATTTGACGGCAGCCTTTACATGTGGGATGTGCCCTACTACTCGAGGGTGATGAAGGAGAAGGAATATAGTGTGGACGAGGTCGAGATTTCTCAGTACTTTCCGGTTGAATCTACCTTTGCTGGCATGCTTAAGATCTTTGAGGAAATCTTTGGGTTTGTCTTTGTCGAGCTCACGGCTGAGGACCGGGCGAGACTGAGCCCCACTGGCAAGCCCGAAGATATTGTATGGCACGAGGACGTTGGCATCTACTCGGTCTGGGACGATGAGGCTGCCGGCAGTGGCTTCTGCGGCTACCTGTACCTGGATCTCCATCCTCGCGACAACAAGTACGGCCACAACGCCAACTTCAACCTGGAGCCGGGTTACATCCGCGAGGACGGCAGCAAGAACTACCCCGCTACCGCTCTCGTGTGCAACTTCAGCAAGCCGACCCCGACAAAGCCCGCCCTCCTCAAGCACCACGAAGTCGTGACTTTGTTCCACGAACTCGGCCACGGCATCCACGACCTTGCCGCGCGCACCCGCTACAGCTACTTTCACGGCACCAGCGTCGTCGATGACTTCGTCGAGGCGCCATCGCAGATGCTGGAGAACTGGTGCTGGACCCCGAGTGTCCTCAAGGCGCTCTCGCGGCGATGGGACACCAACGCCCCGATCTCCGATGACATGGTTGAGAGGCTCGTCAAGACGAAGCACTTCAACTCGGCGACAGCGACCCTGACGCAGCTGCTCTATGGCCTGTTCGATATGGCTATCCACACCCCCACGTCTCACAACGACATCAAGGACATGCACGTCGGCAGGCTGTGGAACCAGCTTCGACATGACATTTCGGGTGTCAAGGGCCCAGAGGACCAAGGAAAGGGACTGTAAGTGGCCAATCACGAGACTACGGAAGATTGATCTCTCCTCGGGATAGCACAGACTGACATTTTCGTTTTGCAGTGAATGGGGCAATCGCTATGCCAACGTTGGCCACTACATTGGCGGCTATGACGCCGGCTACTACGGCTACCTCTACTCGGAGGTCTTCTCGACCGACATGTTCCACTCGTTCTTTAAGAAGAACCCCATGGATGGCAAGGAGGGCCGGAGATATCGCCGGACGGTGCTGGAGCGTGGTGGCAGCATGGACGAGCTGGAGTTTTTGAAGGAGTTTTTGGGCAGGGAGCCCAGTACCGAGGCCTTTTACCAGGAGCTGGGCCTTTCCAAATAGAGCAGAGCACATGGTTTCATGCTTGGGGCGAAAGAGTATGGATGCCAAGATGAAAGAGTTCGTCGAATTTATCCTCTACGTACTACTAGTAGGCATCAAAAGTATCATAAAGAGTACACATTGGGCCAGCACAAACTTGTTGGCTGAATCTACATGCTCGTATACAGTGACGCAATGTCTGCGGAGGCTCAATAGGACGATCCCCATCTGTACACGATAGACATTCCATGAAGGGTACGTAGACGACAAAGGGTGCAATTGCGGGTGGTTTGCGCCGCGGCCAATGCTTCCAAGGGAGGCGTGATAACCGACCTGGGCGATGCGTTTTTTGTGCCGCCTCACGGACTTCAGTAGGATACATGCGGTACGGCATCCCAGCTACCGTCGGTCTGCGTCCAGCGACTTATCATGATGCACGTGCTGGCCTGTGCAACTCGCACTCGTAGTTCATGTCAGCAAGCACCTGATGGGGGCAGGGCAAGGAGACATTCCGGGGCCATGCGCCGGTCTGGGCGATGAGCCTCGCTGCAGCCACCCGAGAAGAGGCGGCCGATAATTGATCACGGTTGAGAGTTCAGGGACGGAGGCTCGGCCGGATGCAGCCGAAAATGACGGCCGCGGCGTGGCGGCACCGGGAGCTCAGGCTGCAGGGACGGCCGACGGTTGCACGTGGCGCTTGAGACAGCCAAGACGAGAACGGGTTGAGTCCTGGGCCGCCACAATTTCGGGAGATGAGATGCCGTATAGGAGTCTCTGGAGTTGTAAGGGGGAGGATGCAGGCGGGAGGGACGGGAACGACCGGGAACGACCCGGAGTCTGCTAGGCATAAGGCTACTGAAATGTCAGCTTTCCTGCATTTACACTTCTTGATAAGCCAAGGTTGAACGAAGACGTGCGAAAATACATAAATGTGTGTAACAGATTAGTAAGTTGAGTCAAGACAATCTCAACCCTGAAGTAAAAACATCTCGACATCGTAGCGGGAACAGCGAAGCGCCATGGCGCTCAAGAGAGAGCACATTGGCCACTTCCCTTCGTTCGAGCCCGACGTCAACAATAGCTCTACGGATACGGACCACATGTAAGTCAGGCCCCCACACTTTCGGCCAACCCCATTTTCGGCCACCTTTACAAGATCATGAGGCCCGACTTTGAGGATCAATTACGCCGCATTGCACGATCGTAGGAATTAAAGTCTATAATTAGGGTATTTATTCAAGCTGCCACTCGTGGCAGAGGTCCTCAAATTTATGCCCTGCGTTCTGTGCAGCTACTGACGCTGGCGCGAGTAGCTTACCTAGTCTAATCCGGGTCTCAATAACCTGTTCAATCTGTACAAATCGCCCGTTGGGATCAGGGTTAATTTTTTGCTTCTTCCGAGGCTGGAGACGATATACTTGATGCTCCAGTTGTTCAATTCGTGCCTGTGCTACTGCTAGTTGTGTGTTTTGCTTGTCAAGGCCACGGCCGATCTTGCCGAAAAGGCGCCGTACCGTACTGTCGACTTGGCCTTGCTTWTCTAGCCCGACTACGAAGCTCTTGACTTCGTGCGATCGTCTAGGCGTTTGGAAAGTATCGTAGATTTCTCGGGAGTCGTTTTTCTCGTGATCTTGCGGCGTGCGCGGCACGGGCTTCTCAGGAAGGACGAGAGGATTGAATAATGGCTTGGCCATATTAACCGGCCATAGCCCTRACCCACGCCAACCTCCCTGGATAGTCTTTSCGGTTAGGCCGGCTTGCCTAGAGTCGTAGTAAACCCGTAGGAATGTTGCCTTGCCAATTGGCGTTGAATCGTCTTGGCAGACGATCTTCTGGAGAAGCCGGCGGTAGGTAGCCTTGACTGGGGAAAAGCACGAGATATCGAGAGGCTGGAGGACGTGCGAGGCGTGTGCCGGTAGGAAAAGGAGATAGATGCCATTATTGAAGCATTCGTACATAAAATCATCAGTCGTATGACTACCGTGGCCGTCAACAACTAGCAGCCGCTTGTCTGACTGCGTAGCCCCTGTTTGAGGGATAAAGACCTGCTTGAGCCAATCCAGCGCGATAGAATCATTAGTCCAGCCCTTRGAGGTCGCTGCGAAGTGCCACTRATCYAGAAAGTCYAATTGATCGGGGAACCATTGTTGTTRTAAGTCCTGGCCTTTGAAGATYACGAGTRGCGTCAGGGCTCGCCCGGTAGCGGAGAYAYATTCYACAATTGTAGTCYAAYAACGCGATCCAAGCCGCTTTTTYAGCGTTGCTGTCTTCTCCGAGTTACCYAGTACAAGGCYATTGGAGCCAAGCCCCTCTAGGWTGCCTATCTCATCTATATTATAACGATATTCCGCTGGGATCGACTTGATGATAGGGAGGTTCAGTAACGGGAACCAGGACTTGATCCGGGCGMTAGACGCACCATTGATCCGTGCGCAATCGATAGCTTTGCCCTTTATCGTACGGACTTCCGGGTTACGGCGTAAAAAACCAGCAACCCAATTCTGGCCAAGGGGCCGAAGGTCGSCGCTAGCAATGAGGATCCTACTTGCGAATTCCCTTAGCTGGAGATGTGATGGTGGGAGCCCTAGGGCGCCCTGGGCAAGGACCCAGCTCCGGAGATGCTTTTCTTGTGTTACCGTAAGCCGCTGGGAWGGCTCTGCTGCAATAGATATCGGTAATGCACCGTAAATCCGGTACTGAAGTGTTTGACGTGGAATTCCCTATTGTATACAAGCCTTCCGCTGCGACATGCCGTTTTTCACAGCAGCCACGGCTAGCTGGAGCGCCTCTTCGGTGTATGTCGTGTGCCTAGGCATTGGGAATCGAATGGCTAGCTTATTTGAGTAGAAAAGGCTAAATTGCGCGAGAAAACGCGGTCTCAATGTGTCGTGTTGATCTTTGTGGTGGTGTTGAAAAGGTGGCCGAAAATGGGGTTGGCCGAAAGTGTGGGGGCCTGACTTAAGATCAGATGTCCAGCCACCCTGCTTCCGTAGCGCTAAGTATGCTATTAGGTCGTGCCGATGCACAATGTGCCCCCCTGCTAGGGAACCACGCTCAAGAGGCACCACCTTCGGTTCCCTGTCAACGGCTCGCGGAGGGTCCTTTGTACGTACGTAACGGAGCCGAGACCAACAGAGGCAGGGTCAAGGTCGAGGAGTAACTAATAATAAGTCGAGACGTGCTCTGGACATTGCATTGTCTGGGAGGGAACGGCAGGAAACGATCCGGCCGAAGTGTTCCAGTGGTTAAAGCCCGCTTTGTGGACGATATTTGGCGTAACGTATGGACGAGTAATATTTTGAGCTTTCAACGTCGGCAAGCGCATGTACTCGTACGCTCGAAACGGCCGACCAGAACAAAGCGTCCGAGTAAGAGTTTTGACTTGCCAGGCATCAGGATCAGAGTTTGCCCGAAGGCCCGCGGCGCAGAGTGGCCAGAGAGCAGGGCAGGAGCGGGACCTTGGACGCAGCACGCWGCACGCAGCTCATAGCCCACAGCCATAATAAAAATACACATCACATCAACCTCCAGAGATCCACCATTCTCATCCATTCCCACCAAAGCCCATCTCGCCCCGCCTCCACAACAGCGGGACAAACGACGACGAGCCGCAATCCACACGACCCAGGCCCATCGTCATCTTGTTGSGGCCCCCGCTGCTGCTGGTGCTGGGCCCTGGCCCCCGTGGCTGCACTCGCACAGAGTATGACATGACATATGTCTGTGTGATTTGCCCGCTAGCCATTCCTATTCCGCTGTGGCAGCAAACAGCGCGAGCGATCTCGCGAGCGATCTGCGTTTGGCGGTCGGGACGAGTTTTCGGGAGATGGGGAGCTTTGTGTGGCTGTGGCTGCGTGCGTGTGTCGTCTTCCAACGTATTATATCGCGACAGCCACATAGGACCGACGCCATGTCTGGATGCAACCACCCCACACGTCAATGCCGCCGGCCCCCTCGTCCCTGCAGTCTCCACGGCTGGCCTCGGACGAGTTGGCCAAAACTCCTCCTTTGTATCAGTAGGTATTGGCCCCAGTCGCAACCCGCAGGAGCCAGGCGAATCCATGTTCGCAACATGTTGGGCCTGACAACAGATCACTCATCATTTTTTTAATTTTCTTGCTGCGCCACACCGTCTCTACTTGGGATCTCTAGCCGACGAGTTCCCCCCTCGGGCTGCCCATTGGACGGGTCGCGGTCTTAATCTGAGGCGTTGGTGGTTGTCTTACTGCGGCCTGTCACTCTAACGCAGGGCAGTGGCGTCGGTCCTTGGAATTGATGTTTTCCGGAATGGCCTCTGGCGAGGAAGGATTGCTGCAGTCCAGGGTTGCAGCTGGACACGTGGTTCTCTTACTTGGGCCAGAGGCGGGCGTTGCGAACTTGCGACGATGTTGGTTGTTAGCGTTGCGAAGGGACTGCGATTCCTTGTCAGACAGTTGGCCAGGGCCAAGGACGAGCATCCATGGCAAGCGGTGCAATGCGGACGAGGCTGTTGGTGTGGGCAGCGTCGCAGCGAACCACAAGAGAAGTTAGGAAGCATGCGGAACAAAGAAAAGGCAACGCAACACGGGCCATGCACCTCATTGGAAGTGAACAGCTGGCAGGCGGCTAGACGGACGAGGCGTCGACGAGGCGTCGACAAAGAGAGCCGAGGGTTACTGCCCAGTCCGTACGGATACGTCGGATTCTGGCCTGGGCGCGAAGGATGAGGATGAGGGCTTGGACGCCTTTCGGGGCGGGGGGCGGTTGGACGCCGCTTCGCGGGCCGTGTCGTCGACGGTGTCTCAACCAAGCCGGCCTGATGTCAGTTGTCACTCTGATAGGCATTCTACGAGTACACCTGCGCTCGCCGTGCTGGCACGAGAGGGTGTCACCGCGGCCGTCTCGCGTGGCAGCTCAGAGACGAAGCGAGGATAGGACGGGACGCCATTACAAGCAGCCCTGACCGACAAACACCCACACATTGTACTTGGTACACTGTATTTGGTACCGTCCGTACAGAGTATACGCACCAAGCTAAGTGAGGGCGAGGAAGCAGTGGCTGCGAGGCCGCGGGAGAGGGCAAGCCAGGGGAACGGACCGGGTCTCGCTGGTGCATTTCGATGCAACCCTCCCCGAGTCCCTAGAATGACACACTCGTTGCACGGCGAATGGGCGTTGCATCCAGGGTAGCGTCGTCGAAGGCAGGCCATGTCGGGCAACGCCGTGCAAGTGGTGCATTCTTGGGACCGCCATGCCTACATAGCAAAGCAACCCGGCTGCATCCCGTGGCTCTCTCACGGCCTTCCTCACTCAGGGTTGTGGCCAGCGCCTGTCGCTGCGCGTCCCTCTGTTTCTGATGCTGGCCTTATGCGGCTTCCTTGCGTCGTCTCCTGCTTGTTCCAGCAACGGCATGTTTGTCACAGCCTCGCAGCAACCGAAGAGCCGAGACTGAAGCTCGCTTACCTGTGTGGCTAGTGCGTCACTCTGCGAGCAGCGCAAGCTTGGCAGAGAAGCTTACCTGCCATGTATGTACGCGGGAGGTACCAACTGCTAACCGTGCCGCTCTGGCTCCCACGATGCAAGCTGGCCGGCCTTGCGTGGCCTCTGATGACCCTGGGACTCCAACCTAGGCTCCCCCGCATTTGCATCGATGCTACGAAGTACTTTGTACGAAGTTCCGTCAATAAGCCGGGCCCCGGATCCTTGGCTCGGGTTCCCTTTGCACTGGACGGTCCCCGCCGCGTCCTCCGATGTCCCCGGAATGCGAGTACGTACTCGCACTGGTACCGACCAGGTATTATATGCGGCCAGTGCTGCCAGTGCCACCAGTCCACCACTACCACCCACCTCACCTCGACCACAGATTCTCTTTTTCCTGCTCCCTCGCCCTCGTTCTCCAATGTCCGGCTCCTAAATTCGCCCCTCCCCCCGCGGTGGCTGCTGCTGCGTCTTCCGTTTTTGGCCGTATAAGAAACCAAAGAGGCGCGGCGTCGTTTAGGCCGTTGCTGGAGACGCGGGACTCGCCGCTGTCTTAGACTAATAAGCAGTCTGACAGGCGTTTGTTGCCCTCGCCCTCGCCTTCCCCCCCCTTCTGTCTGTCGTATCCCTTCGACAGCGACACGTTTCTTCCGCTCCTCTCATCAGCCAAGCCGTCGCCATGAGCGTCGAGGCCGGGAAGATGAGTGCCACTGACAAGGGCATCGTCGACAACTCGTCCAATTCTGAGGTGGACAACTTTGCCGACCCGGATGCCGGCCTGACTGAGGAGGAGAAGCTCGCGGCTGTGAGTTATGAGCCGGGCTGGGTCTCTGGACGGTGCGGCGCGGTGCTGATACGCGAGTGTTGAACAGGAGCGCAAGCTGCTATGGAAGCTCGATCTCCGGCTCATTCCTTGGGTACGTTTACACCGTGTCGGCGCGCATCAGGTCGCGTCCGATGTGTGCCATCGGTTGCGTCTGACAGGCCCGAATAGCTCTCTCTCCTCTACTTGATGTGTTTCCTGGATCGGACGAACATTGGCAACGCCAAGATCGCCAAGCTCGAGAAGGATCTTCACATTGATCCGCAGTCGAAAAAGTATAATGCGACCCTGACCATCTTCTTCGTCGCCTACGCCGTCTTCGAGGCTCTGTGCAACTTCCTCCTCAAGAAGCTGCGCCCCTCCATCTTTATTCCCACCATCATGTAAGACGATGCCTACGCGCACGAGCCAATTCTGAATGGCGTCGGGCATCAATTGAATCCGCGGGCTAACTTGGGACACAGGGTCCTCTGGGGCGCCTGCATGCTGGGCATGGGCTTTGTTAAAAAATGGTCCGGTCTGATGGCTGGGCGATGGTTCCTCGGCGTCTGCGAAGCCGGCTTGTTCCCCGGCATCAACTACTACCTCTCTTGCTGGTACAGGCGAGACGAGTTTGGCGTTCGTGCCGCCATATTCTTCTCCGCGGCCGCCGTTTCCGGCTCGTTTGGTGGTCTCTTGGCGGCGGCGATCCAAAAGATGGACGGGTTACAGGGCCTCGCCGGCTGGTCGTGGATCTTCATTATCGAAGGTCTTCTGACCATCATCATTGGACTCGTCTCGTTCTTCATGGTTCATGACTTCCCCGACGAGGCCAAATTCCTCTCCAAGGACGACCGTGCGCGTGTCCTCCTTCGCCTCAAGCGTGACGGGCAACACTCGGCGGAACACGAGGACTTCAAGATTGCCTACTTCTGGGCGGCGCTCAAGGACTGGAAGACTTATGCCGGCATGCTCATTTACATGGGCCCCCTGATGCCGCTCTACGCATTCAGCATTTTCCTTCCCAGCATCATCCAGTCCATGAGCTTCACGGACAAGTCGCAGATCATCAAGAACCAGCTACTGAGTGTGCCACCCTACGCGGTGGCCGCCATTCTGACCATAGTGGTTGGCTTCTTGTCAGACAAACTCAAGAGGCGAGGCGTGTTCAACATGGGCTGCGCCATCGTCGGCGCCGTTGGCTTCATCATGCTCATGGCGACGACGAACCCGGCCGTCCAATACGTGGGCACGTTCCTTGGCGCCTGTGGTATCTACCCAAGCATTTCCCTGACGATTGCGTGGATCACCAACAACGTCGAGGGCGTCTACAAGCGAGGCATCGTTTTGGGCTTCGTCATCGGCTGGGGCAACCTCAATGGCGTGGTGAGCAGCAACATCTACTTTGACCCACCGCGGTACTTTGCCGGCCACGGCACCGTCGCTGCGTACCTGCTCGTGTGCATGTTCTGCGGCAGCCTGCTCATGCAGACGCTCCTCGGAATCGAGAACAATAAGCGGAGGAACGGAGAGCGGGACCACTGGATCGAAGGCAAGACGGAGGCGGAGATCAACGCGCTCGGCGACAAGCGCCCAGACTTCATCTACACCCTCTAGGCGATCAGGCAACGCACGCGGGCCAAGTCGCAGCACAATTTGTGTCATATCTGGTGAGGTACATAGACCGGGACTTGTCGTATCCCTTTGCTTTCTTCATTCCGGCCACAGCTAGAAGAGGAGGACAGATTGTGGATAACGGGCTGTCTACATTCTCAGCGGGTATGTGTTCTTTCAGTATATTTATTTATTCATTTAGACATGACCTTGTGCGGGTAATGGGAACACCAGGATACCACTGCCTGCTAGTCTTGATTTTGTTGCTATTTTCTGCCCCATCTACTGTGTACGAGGGAACGAGGACATGGTACGCAGGGGAATCTCTTCCGCCAATGATGCTCCACGTACGCAGCTAGATCGCGGCCGCGGATCCGGGGCAATGCGTTACATTACTCGTCGAAGCTCACGACGACGTTGCAATTGTACTTTGCAATACGTGCTGCCCTCGCGGGCATGGATATGGAAGACGCGGCCGATTGTGCGTGCCGTGCGTGTCCCTGCCGTGGACCCGTGGTGGATAAATTGCGATTCATGATGGCCTTCAGACGGGATCGGATGGAGGTCACGAGCCAGTCTGTGGGGAAAAGCGAGGAGGTCACGAGCAGAAAGGTAAAGAAAGGGTCGAGCGCGCCGCGGTGTGACATGGAATCATGGATGGCGCACAAACCCACGTGTGGTCTTTGTTGAGCTCCAGGACGCCACTCCGGCAGAGATAATCCGCGGCACAATGGGCGACTGAATGAGCAGCAGCAGACAGATCAGACTCTCTCTTCATGGCCAGGACAGGTGGACCGAGGCATGGCGTCCAGTCAGTACGGAGTATGTATGCTGTGCCTCCCAACCCTGGCGGTGACAGTCCGTCTGCAGGTCCTTTTGGGCGCGCCTCGTTACACGTGCCGCGTTGGCTGAGGATGCGCCTTGGCGGGCGCTCGTTGGCCGCGTGGTTGGAAAGGATGCACGCTTGCGTCGGAGATTATTCGAGCCACCGGGTCGCAGGCACGACTTTCAACCACCCATGCCCCGGTCCCAGGTGTGTCGAGACCTTTTAATGCTCCGTCCGTATCGGCGTTTTGCACCAAGTCTGCTCTTTGCACGTGGCAGCGGGCAGCTGGATCGGCCGTTGTCGAGGGCTGATCTGGGGAGTCGGAGAAGGGGACGGCGCTTAAACAAGGCCTGGCAATGGAGGTGCCTGACAATGGAGGTGTGACTGGGATATGGACTGCGCTTTGACCTTTGGACAAGCGTGAGGTGCGGCTGGGAAATAATTGATTGCCCTCCGGCAGCGCTTCGCTGCAGCCTACAGGGCCTTGAAGCAAGCAGTGCGTCTAGTGACCGGTGGTTGATAGTAGGTACTGCTGCTGCCTGAGGCGGGAGGGAGTGACCGCCTTGCTGGCCTTGTCGTCTTCCCACCAACCAACMAGCCAGGGCTTCGCTTCTGTTCCAGCTCCCACCACCCCTGCCAGCCGGACCGTTCAGGTTCGGCGCCCTCGTCCAGAACATGGGGCGAGCATGGTGCTGTCCTGCTCCAGACGGCCGAGTGCGCACTGTCTGTCCACCGCCGAGTCCAAGCACCACGTCGATGACATGCGGCCGAGTCAGGCCCTGCCCAGGAACCGTGGCCGTCCGTCCGCACGGAGGCGTCCCGCATGGCCAGTGCGGCGATCGGCGAGCGGCGGTTGAGACGGCACCGCCTCCTCTGTCCTGTTGATTGTGGCCCTGGGGCTTTTACGCTGTGGTCTTGCGATTTGCGTGTCCGTGAGCGCCAGCGCAGCTTCACGGACTCACGATAGGGACACGACGAGCAACGGCGGGCGGCGGGCATGGCCGTCGCGACGGGGTGACGGCAGATCTGCGCAGGACGGACGGCCGCCTCGTCGGTTGTGACGTGGTGGCTGTGGGGGGGGCTGCTGCTGTTGCGGCTGTCGCTTCGGTTGGCTCGTTTCTCTACCGAGCCTGGCGTCCTGCTCGACTCGGGTTGATAGGCAGGGGCCATGTCCAGGTTCCTCGTTTGGCGCGATGGCACAGCGAAACGAGAGCGAGCCAGTCGCCGAGAGGGACGGGTGGCGGCTGGATTGGACGGAGCTGGCATGGGCTGGTCCAGAGCCGACTCGTTTGAGCATTCGACCATGGTGCCGTATCGCCCCTGGCCTCGTGTGCCCGAGTGAGGACACTTGTCGAGCGAGTGCCTGTGATGGGATGGATGGATGGGCCGCCCATGTTCCCGCCTCCAAGGACACGGGGCTGGATGCCGGCCTGGGGCGAGGTGACACTCCGTCCAGGGCAGACCAAGTTGTCTGTCTGCGTTGCTGACCACGGCGAGGCAGGCCGACTTCAACCGCCGGTGATGCCACGACCGACGACTTGATAAATAACATGCTGACGGCCATCGTGCCTGGTCGACCTGCCCGCGTGACACTACCCCAGCAATACTCAATGCCCCTTCGGTTCCCGCCAGACGGGGAAGCTGCATGGAGCATGTCGACTACTGCGGTCGACAGAAGAGGCATAAACTAGCATCTGTTGTCGGTCGGGCGCCTCAACCTCAACCACCCATCTTCCTCGATAGCACGAATCCTCGTTTCGCCAATGCAGTGGGGAGGAGGGAGCATCAGCCAGCTCTGATCCTGTGCTCCCCAGGTAGCGCAGCCTCACAGACGCACACCCACGCTCTCTGCCCGTTCCTGTTTCCCTTAAAGACAGGGCCGCAGACAGGTGTGTGTAGCACGGCAACGGCCTGGCTTAAGCTCGGCGGAAGCGAGATCTGGGAACCCCGTGGCCCTGTGCCTTTGTCCTCCGTCTTCGTCTTTGCGTTTCGCCCTCGGGCGGCTACGTGCAGGTGCCACAGCAGAGTCGAAGCCTATACTCGCTCAACGGCTGGCCGCGCCCGCACGCACTGCACGCACACGCCAACCCGGTGCAACAGACGGGCGAAAGCAACTGGTTTCAGTTCTCTTCTGTCCCGAGCTTCGCTGCACCCTGGTGGTCTTCTGAATCTGCCTCTTCCCGCCTCTCGATAGTTCTTCCCACACTTGGTCACCGCCTGGCGAGCAGTTGGGTTTCCCTTTCTCTCATCTGCTTCACCGGTGCCTCTCTCGCGCAACTCTTCAACTGTCACTCTGCCAACCTCTCTTGAAGCCCGCACTGGTCTGGTCCTCGCACCTTGTCACCGCAACGCCTTGGCCTTTCGCCCCCGACTGGCGCGTTCCTCGAAGAGGGCCCTTCCCTTTTGGCGAAGGGGTTGTTTCCCCCGTCGACCCTGATCGAACATGGCGGCCACGCCGGCGGCCAGCTCGCGTCCCATCGCCGAGCACCTCTCGCAGCACCAGATCGATGTCCTCATCGCGCTCGAGCGTACCGGCGGCTCCATCAGCCTCATCGCCGTCATGTTCATCTTCCTGGCTTACGCCCTGGTGCGCCGCGTGCGCAACGTGCAGAACACCTTCATCGTCTTTGCGAGCGTGTCCAATGTCGGGGCCAGCATCGCGAGCATAATCGCGCTCGATGGTCTGGAGGAAGGCAAGGGCACGCCGCTGTGCCAGACGCAGAGCTTCCTGTTTGAGATGTACGTTCTTTTATCCTCCAACTACCTTTTCTGGCGAGGTTGAAGAAAGTGATGCAACGTCATAAGTCAGGTGGGGCGGGAGCGGTGATGCCTTGGTACAGCTGGATTCACTCGACTGAAGCTTGGTGGCAAAGGGATGAACATGTTGCTAACCGTGCCCAGGTTCATGCAATCCGACCCATGGTGGTCCCTCGCCATGGCCATCAACGTCTTTCTCGTCTTCTACTACCGCACCAGCCCCGACTCTTTTCGCCGCTGGTGGTGGTTGTACTGCCTCATCTGCTACGGCGGCCCTTTTGTCATCGCCTTGACTCTCCTCCTCATCAAGAACCCGGATAAAGGCCCGGTCTACGGTGAGGCAACGGTATGATTCTCCTCCTGCTCCTTCTCGAGCCAACTCAAGCCGTACTCTGCGAACCTAATGCGGGGAAACAATACAGATTTGGTGCTGGGTTGACCCTGCGTGGGACAGCGTCCGCATCTATTCGTACTACATGCTCATCTGGATCTGCATCGTCGGCTCGATTGTGTGCTATTTCCTGGTGGGATATCACGTCTTTCGGTCGCGGAACCGGCTGCGAAGCTTTCCTGCATCGAAGAGCCGCGAGGCTGGCCACTATGAGCAGGTAACATTCAGCCAGCCTGACGGCCACCTCTGCTCGCTCTCTGATGTGGAGCTAACCACGAGCTCGATCTCTCTGCAGGCCATCCCCAACCATGCCATCACGCGATATGGCTTCTACGGCACCGTCACCACCGAGGTCCAGGTCGTACACACATCTGCCTCCACCGGCGCCCTCCCCCTCGCCGAGCCCAAGGCAGCGCACATGCCCACCGCCGGCCAGGTCTCCATCGACACCGGCTCGGACCCCGAGAGGGCGGCTGCGGCCCCTGCGCAGTACTACTCGAACGTCACGTCGGCCGCGCCGCGTCTCCACACGGCCCCGTCGCCCCTGACCCGCGTCGTCACGGCGACCAGCCGCGCCGCGTCTAAGTTCGTCATCGACGACCCCATCAAGCGCGCGTACCTACGCACGAGCCTGCTCTTCGCCATCAGCGTCCTCGTGACGTGGATTCCCAGCAGCCTGAACCGCATCCACGGCTGGCTCGACGGAACCTCGCCCTACGAGTACCATGTCGCCACCGCCGCCGTGCTGCCCTTGCAGGGCCTGTGGAACTTCCTCATCTTCTTCATCACCAGCTGGGCTGTCGTCAAGCAGCGCATCCGCGGCAAGACGACCGAGGTCTCGCAGCGCTCCAGGGAGGACGCGTTCGGCACCGCGGACCGCACCGTGGATAGGGAGCGCGCCGCCCGCCGCGACGACACGGAATCTGACGACATCGACTCTAGGACCATGGGCAGCGCTGTCGAGCTGCGGCGCGTGCCCGATCGGCCGGCGAAGACGTCGACCAGTCTCTAAGAGGGGCTTGATGAAAGGGGCTTATTTGGGCGCGGGTGCGGCGAAACGGTGGTCTATTTGGCTTTACTCCATTCTTTTCTCCCTTTTATCAACACGATACTGGCTACGATGATATACCCTGTTTCTGTACAAATACTTGTCGATTGACCCGAAGGGCGCTGGATGGGGAGACCCTACGACGGTAGAGGAAGTGGAGGTGACGGGTTTGGTCCAAGCTTCACGCACATTGTAACTATACCGCTTCTCCCCAACGCTGAGCTTCATGGCACTTGCGCCCTGGTGCTGGGCCCCTCGCGGGGGCACATGCCAAGGGTAAGTAGATGGAAGGTTTACTTGCATGCACGGCGATAGACGGGTGCGGGAAGAAACATAACGACAAATGTTCATTTATTTTGAGTTCACCATAATCTTCGTGTTAGTTGTAGAGAAATGTATATGTC
>LFRF01000004.1:1437135-1463092 GCA_001189435.1 Tolypocladium ophioglossoides CBS 100239
GGTGCATTTTCTTTTGGGCTCAACCTTCGTAGGTCATGATAAAATGTGGTCGTAAGGGGGGCGGCCTACAGGGGGTTGTAAAGCGTCTCGTTCGGCAACGTCTCCTTATTCAGGCGGTGGCGGAGGCGCCACCGGGGGAAGCCGCCCATACCGGGGACCGGTGACGGGGTGATGGCCGTCGTGGACCTGTCAAAGGCCGTCTCAGGGGCCCCGAGCGCTAGAAGCGGGATAGCGAGGGCATAGAAGCCGCAGATGATGCGGAATTGCTTGGAAAAGGAGCCAGCGTTGGTAGACGCCACACCGCCGACAAGGGGAGATGCCCACGTGGTGGCGATGGTGAAGACGTTGAACAAGGATACGGGCAAGTTTCGCTCGTGCTCCGGTCCCGCCAACCAGATCATGTCAGCACGCTGATGAATGAGAAAAAGGCCCGGCCCGTTGGTCGGACTCACGAAGTAAGTGTCTTGAATCGACCCCATGACCAGCGTGTCAAAGGCGCCCCAGCCGAGGCCCTGGAACACGCGAGCGCCCATGCAGGAGCCGTAGCTGTCGCCGGTCATCATGTTCCAGATGGAGCTGATGATGAGGAGCACGGCCGAGGCGAGATACAAGGGCCGCTTGCCCCAAAACTTGGCGGACACCGAGCTCACCACCCCGGCGACTGTGGACAGCATGATGGGAACGGCCGTCAACCCCCTCCTGTGCTTGACGGCCGTGTGATGAGCCGAAAAGGACCCATACGACAGTCTCCTCGAGAAACTCGTCATTGGGGGCGGGGGCGCCGCCTTCCCGGCCGGGCCTATGCTGCCCATGGCAAAGGACTTGGGTGGCGGCTCTGGCGAATAGATCGATGGAGGCCGCGCGACGGTGGCTGGCCTGTTGAGATCCCGATCTATCATTCAGGGCGTTAGTTGATGGGCTTGAAGCGAATCTGTGTGCCCCCCGTCTAGTTGCACGGTGGAGCTGAAGCAGTCCTAGAAACGGCTGAGTGATATCTCTTGTATGCGCCTCGCATGTTTCAAGATCAATGCTGGGTAATAATACTGCGCCAGCCGCATGCAGTCTCCCTACTCTATGGACCTCTCTCGTATTATCTGATGAGACATTGCACTCTCTTCTCGACCATGCTCTCGGCGGCCAAGCAGTCCCCCAAACGCCGTCAAGTCTAGTCGTGTCATCATGTCGCCGCCAATTCGTCTCATACCGAATTCCCATCCTTACTCCGCGCATCTCTAACCGCAGAGTCTACTGCGTCCTGCAGGTCGAGGTGGAAAAATGGCCTGTCAACACCGTAGACAGCAGCCATTTTCCCGTTCTGTTCGCTTCCATACAACTCGCCCGATTGAATGCTTGCCTCCATCGTTGAATGTGCCGACACTGGTGTTCTAGACCCCACGGTTCTCTCCTCATCCACGTCCGTTTGAGCACCGCGTCGAATGTCATCCAGGGCTGTGCCATCCTTCTCTGTGAGCGTGGCTGCAATGCTGTAAACAGGTTTCCAGTTGCTAAGCGCCTCTAGGTTCTGCGACGTTGGGTACCCGAAGCCAGCAGCAGCAAGCGCGCGCCTCGTCCAGCGGTTGTGGACATTCGCGAAGTGCCACTCCACCGCGTCCGGCGACGCATAGCGGTCGAACGAATTCCTCAAGTCAATCAACCCTTGGATTGACGTGACATCAACGTTGTTGACTGCGGCAAAGTCTAACACCATTGCGCGAAGATGAGGGAGTGCTTGAGAGTCGCACTTGAAAGCCCTTGGGCCAGGATCGTTCCACAAGCGATCAGACTCCTTCTCAAAATGCTCCTCCGACATCCGTTTCGTCCTGTCCATGACATGCTTGACCAGCGTGTCCACATGATAGGCTTGATTGGTGTAATTGTAGCCCTCGCTTAAGCGGTACACGAAGACGCCAGGGTAGGGAGAGTCGACCTTGATGTGGGGGTTTGATGCATCTTTTCGATTGAGCGGTAAGAACACGTCACGAGACGTACATTTGCTCTTGCTTTCCATCCCGTAGTCCTTGTCGCCCGCAACGCGCTTGACTCGCACGAGGCCGAGAAAAGTGCCTCTCGTTCTGGCAATGCGAAAGAGCAACAAAGCGACGGACATGATGATACCAGCGTAAATGGATGCTTCCAGAGAGACGAATATGGCCAAGGCCACGCCGGCTACCCAAATCACAAGCTCAACGGGCGACAGCTGCCAATACTTGTAGAGATTCTTCGGCGGAGCCACCAAGTTGCAAACTGCGTGAGTAATCAGGCCCGCCAAGGCAGCATTTGGGATATAGTAAAAAACGCCCGTCAAGGCGTAGAGTGCGAGGATGAGAACTAAGGCACTGAAGAGGCCTGCCAAGGGAGTTCTGACTCCCGCCTTGGAGAGGACAGCGGAGGCACCGAAAGAACCCGTGCAGACGTAACCACCAACAAAGGGGCTGAGCATGTTGGCCGCCCCCAGCGCCACAATCTCCTGCGATGGGTTGACGGTATAGTTGTGCAGCCTGCCCATAGCCTTCGCAATGGCAATATGCTCGATAACCAAGATGATGGCAACGGCAGGCAGCTCAGGCAAAACGAGTTTGATGAGATCAGCACCGGGATGCGGCACGCTAACCCGCTTGAAACCTGGATCGCGTGTTAGACGTCAGCCGACACAACAAGGTTACGAGATGAGAGTGGCTCGTACCTTTCTCAATGTTTCCCACGATGCGAAACATGTTGTCTTCCATTGCTCTTTCACGATGGACGAGAAAGCTGACAAGGGTGAAGAGGAGCATAGTAAAGGTCAATCGCAAGGAGGAGAGGAATGACCAGAGGCGTTTTTGGCCCGGTTGCCGTTCTTCCATCATCGAACAGAAGCCTCGAATTGCAAAGAGCAAAACGATGGAAGAAATACCGATCGCTGCGTCCAGACGAATGTTGGGCAGACTTCGAAGCGTATTGATGATGACCTGGTACGGCGGCTCCCTCGTGTTGATGTTCGGGATCCCCAACACAGTTGGGATCTGCGTCGACATGATCGTGATACTTGCAGCCGTGACAAACGCAGAAATGGGAATGTAGGGGATGAACTCAATGATCCAGCCTAGCCGGAGTAGCCCAAAAAAGAGCAGCACGGCACCTGCCAGCAAGCTCAGGGCTTGTGCTATCTGTTCGGGCTGGTACCGGTCTGGGGCAGCATCTGCGACGCGAGACACGACTCGGCCGACGAGGAGCGAGCCCACTGCTGTTGTCCGCACGTCATGTGTCAGCTCCCTGCCAATGCATCTAAGCCAGCGCACAAGTTGTCACGTACCCCGATTACAATGTCTTTGGAGGTTCCAAACAGCCAGTACAGAATAGCACCGGTAAAGGACGTGTATAAGCCGAATGCTGGTGGCAAGTGGGCGAGGGAGGCATATGCTAGTGCCTGGGGAACAACGACCAAACCAATAGTAATGCCTGCAGTCTGTCAGTATCGATATCGCCCGCGACTTGCACACGAGGACAATAGCAGCGTGAAAGCATACCAGCAACAATGTCCCCAGCCAGCCMGCGTAGGTTGTATCGCCGAATCCACGACGCCGAGGGAAACAGGGCCTTCACGTAGTGAGTGGCTCCCGCTCGGGTTGGTGCTATTTCCTTGAGCCACTCTGCGACGGAGGGCTCGTCTTCAAGGTAGGTGACGGCAGGATCGAGCACGTCGCGGGCTCGGCTGTCGAGATCCTGGGGAACCCTGGAGTAGCGTTCGTTTACGTCGATGCCGAGGACCCTGTTCATTGCGAACTCGGAGATGCGACGAGGGGCCATTTCAGCTCAGCAGAAGATTTCTATCTGTACAACCGTCGCACGACGAGCCTGCACAGCCGTGGGCGGATAAAGGACAGCTTCGGAGCGGCTGAAGAGCAGGCGACAGATGGGCGAGGGCGCGGAGGACAGGAGGAGTACGCGGTAGAGACCAACACATGTGACGAGCGGCGATGGTAAAGATGAATGAAGGAGGCCGCAGATGTCACTGTAATAAAGTGCCCGCGGAAAGAAGTTATCGTGCCCAGGCGCCAAGCCCGGGAGTCGGGGGAAGGAGCAAACCTGCCTGGTTGACCGACCTGCCAAGGCAGTGCAAAAGTCAGGCGCACATATCAACCCGCGATCGCTGCGCACATGTAGAGTGCGGATCCCGTAAAGTGGCTTGCGAAATGTCTCATTACTGGCGCAGCTGGTGCAGAAGCTTCCTGGCTGCAGCGAGGAATGCTGCGCGGCATCATCGATGTGGCTTGCCGAGACGGGAGGAGACGGGAGGGGCGGCAGTCGGCGCGCCAGCCCGGCCCATTCAAGGTGGGGGTGCCGGTCCCGAGAGCCTCCACCGAGGCCACCCCGAGCCCGAAAGCCGTGCGTCTGCCGGACCAACGTCTGGGAATCAAAGTCACCTTGCTTCGCCTGAGCCATATGTCAGAGATGATATTTCATTGTAAAAGGATGTACTTCGCATAGTAAGCCGGTCGCGTACAGTGAGTCTCTCAGCGGCGTCTCGACATGGCCGATTCGTAGTAGGATCAAGAGCCCTCGGATAAGCTGGAATAGTCAAGTGGAGTCTGCGTCACCGATGCTCGGGTCGCGGTCTTCCACCGAGGGTAATCAAAAATGACGCCATGCTGCTTGTGGCCCATGAGGGCTCAGTTTCAATGCTGCCTCACCGTAGGTTTTGAGCGCGTCGAGACGTTTTCCAGCAACTGTCATGCCCAAGACCTGCAGATCGTTGCATCAAGAAAGGCCATGGTGCCTCACAGATAAGTGGTGCGTACCTAGGATGTTACGATATCCCAGAAAGAGTCGATTCGTCATGAAAACGTGGTGAGAGGAGACCACAATACATGTCGTTCGAAACTGCTCGTCGTTTTCGTTGGGGGGGGGTATAACGCCTACCGGCTATCCATCATCTTCATAATTTCATCTTCCTCGTCCACTTCCCTTCCCCCATTCTCCATACCTCTTTTCCGCATCTCCTCCGCCACCGCCTTGCGAGTGGGCATCATTCCCTCCTTGAGCGGCGGGCACTCTTCCTTCCGTTGCCGCAACCACCCATCCACGCTCCTCATGGCCACCACCAGAAACCCAAGCTCTTCCCGATCCACGTCGAATACCTCCCACCACTCGCACGCGGGCATTTTCGCGCCCAAGTCGCGCGCGGCGTTGTATATCGCCGCCACGGCCAGCGCATGTGGCTGATGGGTCAGGTACAGCATCTGCGGCGAAAGCAGAGCCGTGTTGAGATATTGGATCGTTCGCAAGGATACTTCGGGCTTGGGCTTTGACAGAAACTCGAGAGTCTGGAGGTAGGTGATGGCGAGCGGGTGTGGCAGCGACACGTGGGTGTTGAAGGATAAGACGTGGAGGATGCGCGCCTCCAGGGTCAACAGCCGACGGGTAAACGCAGTGTAGTCTGCCTCGGTCTGGTAGTACGATTTAGGATCATCCTTGGGGGGGTCTCCGGTGCGGAAGAATGCCGAGTCTCGAGACATGAGGTACGCGTAGATGTTGGCGACGTCGCGGGGTGCTCGAGGCATGGGGCCCAATTTGCCGACGACGTAATTCGCAGCAGCAGACACGTCCTGTTTTCGCGTCAGCTGTCTCGTGATACGAGGCGCATCTGATATTAAAGACAACGTACGCTGAACTCATGGGACATCGGGGATTCCACCAGCCAGAACCGCGCCAGGACCACGTTTGCCCGCGCGGTCACGCATTGGGGGATGCGCAGGAGCTGGCCGGCAGCTTGGGTGAGGCATTGCGTGGCGATGAAGACGGATTCCTGCAAGTCCTGCGGCAGCGCTGAAAGGGATGAGTGAAGGTACAGCAGCGACGTCGTCGCGAGCGGGTTGGTGAGGTGCGACATGCTGAATTGACCAGCGCGTTGATCAATGATGAGGATGAATTTCAAGGTGGGCGGGTTAAAGGTCCGGCTGCGGCTCAGTGGAGGGAACGGACGGTCGGGGTGCGAAAGGCCGATGTCCGACATAATAAAGCGGGACTGGTGCACAACAAACCGCAGGTTACCCTGGAGCTTTCAGAGTTGGATAGAATATGACTTCTGCCTGCTCTCGGATGTCTTGAGCAGCTACAACGAGCTTGTAGTTAAGACGCGATGTACGAAGTAAGTCGATGGCTTCATTGCCGCTCAGGGCTTTGTTTTACGCTAACCTTCACTGATAAATTTAGTAGTTATAGGTACGCAGAAACCTTGGCAATTGCGTCTGTTTGAATGTATTGCTCGACTGTCGGCAGCCACATCGTTGAGATGGACATGACGGAGTCGCAGCAGGGCATAGCGGCGATAGTGAAGGCCGCAGAGGCAATTTATGAGCGGATTGATTACCTTGTCAACAATGCCGGCTACTCGCTTCTCGACATTAAACCTAGCCGACCCAAGCCTTTGGCTTTCGCCTCGCTCACATGTCATCTGGGATTGGTGGCCTAAACTCTAGCACTCCATCCTGCAGCGACGGGCAAGGCGGATCTCAAAATTCATTCAATGTCATATAGCGGTAAATTATGACATGGGATCTGGCCAATGCGATCCTATGTTGCTCTGGGTTAGCAGACTTCGCCATCGCGGCGTGTCGCTAGTCCTCGAATTGCTCCCTCTTCCAACCGCCACGCACGACCCAGTCGAGCCTTTCGAAGTTGACAAGTATCAAGACTTCGTCTTTATCGCTTCCTCTATTCAGGGGTTGCGTTTGAGACGCCTCGAGGCGGGAGGCAAGCGAAGTGTCAACATCGATCTGGGAGTCGTGCCGGCACTTGTACATTACAGTAAGCGTTTGTTACGACTCGGCGACGAAGGACAAGTTTCTATATACATGATTAGGGAATGGCCTCGGAGGGAGAACTTGTGGGACGGTCCGGCTGAGAAGAATGCTGACTATGGATGGCATCAGCAGACGAGGATCGTTGAGTGTGGGCAGTCTAGGATGGTGGGTGTGACCAGAGGGACGGCTCTTGTAGGGAGTTTGCCAGGCATGCGGTTTTGACCACCGAGCAAGGAAGGTATAATGGGATTTGGGGGCTGTGTAGTAGACGCAGGCGTCATCAATGCGAAAACGAAGTTCATGACAGCTCTTGGTCAAGTAGTGAATGGCAGTGATTCATGCTCGCGTGTTGTTCAAACGGGCTCCAGTAAACTGCGGAAAATAACAGAGAGGGGAGAAAAAGGCTACACGAACCAGTCCACATCTCACGACTCAAACAAAGCATCAAGCTTCATCAACAAAAGAGAACCCCAAAAAATATACCGCCAGCCCCGCTCAGGATCCAAGATGCGTCACCCCCGAGACGACTCTTAATCTTGTAATCATTCCACCCGCCTCGTGATGGTAACCCGACTCGCGGCAAATTAGAACTCCAGGACGGGGAGATGAGAGGTGCTGGTGGTGAAGCTGTTCAGGTGTCAGGTGCCCTGCACTGATGGAGCTGACGTGCCCGCTGGAGACCGAACAGTGGAGACTGGAGACCGCTGAGAGCTCCGGCTTGGCGCATGGTAGCTCCCCACTTTCAACTTCGGATGAGCGCCCAACCTCCACAATCCATCATCGCAAGCACACGACGCAGCTCCCCAACTCAGCATCTGCGCCCCGATCCTGCCTACACACGTCGCAGTGCACTGCTCAAAGCCGCCGCCGCCGCAAACCCCCACCCTGGAGGCCTCAGCACCGCACTCGCCCAGCGACGAGAAGCAGTCCTTCGACCTCAACCTCCAGCACGGCCACAAGGACCTCGTCCAGGCCGTCGCCTTCAACACCTACGGCGACCGCTGCGCGACCGGCTCCGTCGACGGCAAGATCCGCATCTTCAACAGGCACAAGGACGGCACGTGGCGGCTGTGCGATGCCTGGAGCGCCCATGGAGGAGAGGTCCTCGAGGTTTGCAACCCGCTGTCGCCCGTTTCGCAAACCCGTGATCTGACAGGAGTGCCCGCGACAGCTACAATGCTTGCCTGCCACCATCTACCCCAACCTCGTCGCCTCGCTCGGAATCGAGGGCTGGTTTAGGCTCTGGGCCGAAGACCTCTCCGCCCCGCCTGGTCGCCGCTTCTGCTCCGGCCGTTCCATCAGCGGCCGCCCGGCCTTCGACATGCGCTCCCGCAGCCACGCGCCCTACCGGTCCTTCTCCATGAAGCACAATGAGGAGATACGGCACACGTACCTTGCGCTGCTCGCCACCGATGGCCGCCTAACGGTCTACGAGAACGACCAACCGGAGAACCTCTCCGAGTACTCACGTATCGACGAGTTCACCATCTGCCCCAAGCCCAGTCGCGGCGAGGAGGCCTCGTTCAAGGTGCGCTTTGACCCGAACCCGGAGCCGTGCTACATGGCGCTCCGGGCGGGCGTCACGTCGGACGCGCTGGGGCTCGTGGTTGCGGGCATGGACGCCGTCAAGATTTACCGGTCGCGCGACATCGTCACCACTTCGTACGGCGTCTCCGGGACGCAAAAGGAGTTTTACCTGGCCGTGGAGATCTCTGGCCACCGCGGCTTGGTCAGGGACGTTGCGTGGGCACCCGGCAACATACGGGGCTACGACACCATCGCGACGGCCTGCCAGGACGGCTATGCGCGCGTCTTCCGCATCGACACACCCTACTCCGACGCCGACGGCAAGTCGTGGTCCGCCGCCGACCTCCTCAAGCCGACGAGCCAAAACTCCAAGGACTCCCCCTCCAAGGACTCGGCCGAGAAACAGCACTCGCACTCCTCGACCTTGAGCGCGAGCCTGGCCAAGTCGGGCGCGCAGGGTGGCAGGCAGTGGTCCGGCCAGCTGGGGCAGGTCAAGCACACATTCCGCGAGATCTCGCGGCTCGACAGCCACCGCACGCCCGTTTGGCGCATCGGCTTCGATGACGACGGCCAGATCCTCGGCAGCACGGGCGATGACGGCCGGCTGCTGTGTTATCGCCAGATGCCGGATGGGGCGTGGGCCAAGAGCTCAGAGCTGGTCATGATGAAGGCCAGGATGGCTGCGCCTTGAGGCTCGTTTGTCACCGGTAAGCGGATTTATCGCGGACAAGTCGCTCAAGGGCCAATACTCAAGTGCGGCGCCGAGGAAGCTCGACCCGACAGGGGAGCACGAGGGCATTCGCTGGAACGGATTATTGCCGGTACGTGAAGTACCTGGCACGGCCACCAACTGTCCTGCCTGGGGAGCAGTTGATGCATCGGATGAAACTGCAACCTAACACCTCGGCCACATGCCCTTTCAGGACACTGCCGAGAGTTGTCTCGGATTGAGGACCACAGCATAAACGCCAGCCAGGACTGAGTGCGCAGGGGGAGATAAGGGGTACATGAGAAACAGCTGGCGATTTAGAGGCGGTGTGCGCATATTCTTGGTCGGGTTTGCCCGGATTTCCCATGCACATTCACCTAAGTAGCAGAGGCCACAACTTCCAGCATTTGGGGCAACTCGTCAGGCATGTCACAGCTACGGCATGGCATGTTGCACATCTGGGAGGTTTAGGAGGCACCGCCACAACAGGCATCATAGGACGGTAGACTCGAATAAATGCTTGAGACAATAAAGCGTATTCATAATTGGGAGTGTTGGTGTAATGCACGGAGCATCTGGCCCTGGCAAACCCCTGCGGACGGACATCTAATCTGCTTGCATAGTTTCTCTCCGCTCATAATCTTCTTTTCTCCTCCGAATTGACGCTCCAGTCCGAGAAATAACGAGTAGCAAGCCCAGCTCCACCCAAACGCCGTTCATGATGCAATTCCTTGGTGACATGTAATTATCGTCCTGCCGTAATTCCGCGAGACGACGGGTGATTGGAGTGCGGCTTTAGTCAGCGTAGAGGAGTGGAACATCCATGTCGCCCCAGCCTCAGCCCGTCGTCCCTTCTTTGTCGGCAATATCTTCATTCCTTCGATCCGTAGTACCACGATACAGCCAGCTCGTGTCGACGTACGTCAGCCATTCAATTAAGCGGCATCGGCGCTGGCCACGGCCTGGGTCATCTTGGTGACCTGCGAACCGGCGCGGACAATTCGCTGGCCGGCAGAATCGTTCATGTAGGTGACGTCCTTGTTCTCGAACTGAGCACGCTTCCAGATCTCGACCTCGCAGCCGCCTCGGAGGACACCGACACGCATCGTTGAGAGCAGGTTGTGAGCGGCGTTGGAGTGGTCGTAGACACCGCCGTTGAAGATGGCCGTGGCGTCCTTGCCGATGGCCGAGGAGATGAGGGCCTTGCCACCGGGGTGGTCCTTGATGAAGTCGGTCACGTCGTGGATGACGCCAGCAACGGCAACGAGGGCCTTGCCGTTCTTGGAATCATCGACAAAGTCGTCCCAGCTGATGACGGGGAGCTGCTCCAGAGGGATACCCCAGTCTAGGGTGGAGCGCTTCTGGTCGAGCTTCTTCTGCATTTGCTGAACACGGCCCTTTTCGATCTCGTTGGAGCGGAACTGCTTCAGGTCGTAGGCAAGGCCGAGCCACTTCCACAGGCAGATGGACCACTTGGTGGGATCATACTGGTACCACTCGATGGCGTTTCGGTAGTCCGAGGGAAACTCATGGTGGAAGTTGTGGTAGCCCTCACCGAGGGTGACGAGGGCGGTGATGACGTGGTCGCGGGGAGAGTTGCGGTCGTCAAAGGGCTGGTCGCCGAGCCAGTGGGCAAGCGAGTTGACGCAGAAGGTGGCCTGCTGGACGAAGCAGATGCGCAGAATGCCGGCGTAGACGAAGCCGCCGACCCAATCGCCCCAGCCGAGACCGCAGACGATGGTGGGGAAGATGAGGGCCATGGAGATGACCGTCTTGAGGTAGTTGCGGTGCTGCCAGACGACGACGGGGTCCTCGTTGAGGTCGGTGATGTCGGTGCGGCCGGCGCGCTTGGGGTTCTGCTTAAAGACCATCCAACCCAAGTGGGAGTAGAGGAGGCCCTTGCGGACCGAGTACGGGTCCTTGACGGTGTCGGTGTAGCGGTGGTGAGCGCGGTGGCCCCTGGACCACCAGCGGATGGAGCCTTCGACGGCACCGGCACCGCAAGCGGCAAGGTAGATCTTGAGGAGGGTGGTGGCCTTGTATGAGGTGTGAGACCAGAGGCGGTGGTAGCCTAGAAGCGATGGGTTAGCATATCGGATCCTGGCGATGCCAATTGTCCCGAATGTCCCGAATGACGAGTTTCGGCGAGAATTGGGGCTTACCGGCAGTGATGCCGAGGCCAGTGTTGAAATAGTATACGACGGCAAAGATGGCGGTATAGAGGTGGAGAGGGACCCAGTAGGCGGAGATGAAGCCAATGATGGGGATGAAGATGATGAATGTCGTGTTGAGCCAGTTGACGTGCTTGTACCAGTTGGACCAAGTCATGGGCGTGTCGGCGATATGGACCTTGTTGGGGTCAAACTTGTTGGCAGCCCGCAGCGGCGTGTAGTCGGTGGTGCCGTCTGGGAAGGCCTGAGCCTGGGCCTTGGCGGCCGACGTCGAAGATTCAGACATCTTCTTCGATGTGTGGTGTTGCTGTTGGAGGTGTCCCGTATGCGTGGGGGATGTTTCCCTGGTTCACCTGGCGAGGTTGTTGAACAGGCCGTTGACACACACCAAGCTCCAACGGGCAAAGAGGAAGATGTGTGTGTGTGGAGGAGAAACGGCGGCGGAGGTTGAAAGGATGAAGAAGATAAGTCAGGTAAGAGAGAGAGGAAGAGGGGAGAGGAGGGAGGAAGTAGAAGAAGAGGTCCAGGGCGCAAAAGTATGGGGAATGCGGTGGCCGGGTTGGTTGGGGCGGAGGCGGGCCAAAAAGTTGTTGTACTCGTACTCGATGCGAACGTTGCGCTGCGTGTAAGAGACTGGAGCAGCAAGACAGATCAAGACCGCGCCACCCGGCTGCAAGCAGTCTCCACGCAGTGCCGGAGCGGCAGGGCCCAGTCGGGTATCGGTTCTTTTTTATTTCCTTTTGCAAAGATTCTTCTTCGCCTTTGGCCCAAGGAATGGGTTTATACGAGTACGGAGTACATCCAGCGGCGGTCAGACTCGTTGGATGCATCACGGCATCGCCGCCTGCCTGCCTCAGGACACGGTCGCTTTCAACAAAATCGCAGTCCTTCCTTCATTCCTCCATCCCTTCATTCATTCACTACAGCAACCCGTTCACACGACAAACACCGAGGACGCCATGTGTGCTGCCATCGTCCTCAATCACAGCACGTTTCCTGCCGAGGCGAAATCGCCCGTGTGTGAATGGCTGCTGCTGCTTTGCCGCCGCTACTCGCTCGCTCGCTCTTGCCATTCCCGACCCGGCCCAACCCTTCTTCCCCAACAACTTTTTTTTGTGGGCTGGGTTGCCAGTGGGAAGGGGGAGGCAGGGGACCCACTGGCCCGATCCTTCGGCGTGGGTGGCGACATGTACCTCCGGGCCAGAGTTAGCGGTAGAGATACGAAGGACGAAGTATTACAAAACACCTGGCTGCGGTTGGCAGATGTGGCGTACCTGCGTCGTCCTTGCTGCACACCTGTCAGGCACTGGAGCGAAGCAACAGGTTCATGGATGTCAAGATATCTTCAGTTCCAACAGCAACGCCTTATTTTGCTTACAAGAAATACCTTACTAACTCAGCCGACGAGCCTGAAAGAGCCGCCCGCAGCCGGGCTCTTCGCCCTGCGGCTCCCCTGATCGAGATGGAACGTCCCAGATCTGCCTTCTCCACTCCCCACGCCCTGCTGGGTCTCAACATCAACACCACCGCCACCTCCGTTATTCTTCATCACTCCACCCACATCGAACACGCCATGCATCTTGTACAACATCAGATCATGCCTCGGCTCCGTCATGCAGACGTCAAACGAACCGTGTGCCCTCAGTCTCCATATGAGAGCTTTGAAGATACCGAGCCAAACTGTCGTTCCGCACTGCGGTGAGGTGGCGTCAAGCATTTTCCATCATATGATCCGGGACGTGTTCCAACGCCTCGTCTACGCTTCATCAAGGCCCCGAGAGATGATTGGCATGATACGACTTTGCCAGCCCTTCGTACGATAAGCATGCCTGAAGCCACCACGGAGGGTGACGAAATGCACCCATTCCTGAGTCCGTACACGACGAGGGTGTGATGCACTCATCTATCTTGCAGCCGTTTCGCCTCTGGATTTCAGTAATCTTATATCCTTCGCAAAGTCCCCTAAGGGTGTACGAGTATATCATGAGCATACCACGAAGGAACCTGAAGCCCAAGCCGCAGGTTTCCACAGCGCGCACCTCAGCTCAATCGCCGTGCCACAACATCGACACCAATGGGGAGAAATGCAATCATCAGGCCCCAAGCGTGGTTTCGTCGCGTCATCTCATCTTGACACGCGCTGCAGCGGCTCTGGCACAGCTTAAAGATGCCGAGGCCCCGGCCCCGACCTTCCCTGTCCCCAACAGAAACCTGGCCAATCAAAGCCGCACCTGGATCACTGGAGTCAGGTGACCTTGCTGTGATGTTGTATCGCCCCACACAAGCTTCGACAGCCTGGCGTTCCATGCTGGCTTCTCGAATGTTGCTATTTTCCCGCTGGTGGTAGTCGTCTCTGAGGTAGTGATGGTCCTATCCTTACCAACAAAGACTGCGTTCTGCAAGCGAAACAGTACCTGGCCGCAAAAGGCAATGCTATTAACTAGGTTCGTTGAAAGACGTCCAAGTCTCTTCGCATACACCCTCATTTGATGGATTTACACATTCAACTCCGCCGTGTCCGCATTCTCGACGCGATACTTGGCCAGCTTCTCGTCGGCCTCGGCGCACGTACGCTCCGTGATAATGGCCGATCGGCCGATGGACAGAGCCGGGTCGAGACCGGTGTGGAGGGGGGGGGGAAGCATCCCGATATTGCGGAACCTCTCGATCAAGTCATTCGGCTCACCTTCGCTCTCGACAACCGAAACGACTTGGTGCGAGAGCACATGGATCTATTGGTACGCCTCTTGCTGGCTCGTGCCTTTGCTGACCGGTCGCATCATGATGTTCGCTGTGACCATGAGCGGATCGCATACTGAGAGGTACCCCGTATTACATTGGCCTTTGTAGAGTCTCGGCGAAGCCGAAGTAATAGAGAGGAACGGCAGGAATAGCGAGGAACTGCTAGTATTAGTGGAAACATGGGGAGATACAAGGTTAGAGACTTCGCACACAGGAAGGGATGTTCAGCAACCGTTCAACTCGTCGTATTAGTGACAATTGTGGTCTACCTTGCGACAGGAGTCCTAGGCAACCACTATCTGCAAACTGTGTCTTGGGATATCTTTAGCACGTCTCTCGCAGTCGGCAAAAGATTGGTTTGTGTTCCTGTACAGGGTGAGACGTGTTCGTCCCGTGTCTTGTGTGATATAGGCGGCAAGGTAAGACGAAAGACAACTCCCGTAGCGACTTTCAGCTTCGAGGCTGCAGCAGAGCTGGCGAATTGATGATGAATCCTAAACATTCGCACGAGATCTCAGCTGAGAGTAGCACTATTCACCTGTGCTTGATCGCACAATTATATTGCGAGGTGTGGTCACTCAACCTCGGATGGCCCGAGTCTGGACCGATGCAAACGCTGGGGTACAGGCTCAGCATCTCGCGGCTCTCGCCTCCGCCGATACGGGCATTCGAGTTGGTTGTCGGCGTCTTGTGTGATGGAGCCTACATCGCCAGGCATCAGAGCCATCGTTTCAATTACCGACTGGACCTGGTGCTCTTCAACCTTGACGCCGGACGGAAGTGAAGCGAGCCCGGCGACGGGACGAGGACGGAGTCGAGGAGAGCTTGTGCTTCCCTTGACTGGATACAAGTATAAAGCCGAGAAGGACTCCCATCTAGGCTTGAATCCTGAATTCCCCATCCACTTTCATCATTCGAAACCATCCACAATCAAGACCCAAGATAAACACTACGCAACACCATGATACCGTGCCGCTACGTGATCCTCCTGGCAGTCGCATTCACCGGTTACGTGTATGCCAGCCCTGCTCTGAGGGTGGAGGTTGACGCGCAAGCTGTTGATTGCCTGACGACCACACTGCCGGAACTATGCATCGAGACCATCACGCGGAGGTGCAGCCATTCAACCACCGTCAAACCGTCAAGCTCCCGAACAACGACGACAACCAAGCGACCAAGTTCTAGTACGACAACCACCAAGACGCCAATTCCCAGCACGACAAGCGCGAAACCGCCAAGCTCCAGCACCAGCGCGACGACCACCGAGCCACCAAGCTCGAGCTCTAGCACGACAACCACCAAGCCACCAAGCTCGAGCTCGAGCGCAACGACCACCGAGCCGCCGAAGGCCACGCTGAGCTGCGCCTCGGACGCGTACCTGATCCAGGTCAACACCCTGTACAAGGTGAACCTCAAGACCGGCGAAAGGGAGATCATCAGCTCAACGGTCGGCAACGACGGCGGGCCCATCAACTCGCTCGGGTACAACATCAAGGAGAACTATATGTACGGCACGCAGGGCAAAGAGCTGATCCGTATCCTCGGCGACGGCACGACAGAGGACGTGGTGGAGCTCCCCGTGTCTGCCAACATTGGCGACTTTGACGCGGACGGGCAGTACTGGTACAGCTCGGGCGGGACGACCTGGGGCCGCGTCGACCTCGCCCCGGGCTCTCCGACGTACGGGCAGATTGTCGATCGCGGGACGTCGACGCTCGGGGACGTGCCGACGGCGGCCGACTGGGCATACACGCCGGCAAAGCCCGGCTACTTGTACGGCGTCGGCGTCGCGCCCGACGGCACCCCCGTGCTGGTCCGCTGGTCGATCGGGACGCACACGTGGGAGACGGTGTACGCGGCCGACGGGCTCAAGGCGGTGGCCTTTGGCGGCGTCATGTCGACGAGCGACGGCGTGCTGTACGGGTCGGACAACGACAGCGGCGGCATCTTCAGGTTCCCCATCGACGACCCCAAAGGAGCGTCGCGGACGGCGACGGGCCCGGCGGCGGCGAGCAACGACGGAACGCGCTGTTTCCTGCAGCCCGACTCGAGCACGTGAACTGGACTCAGTCTCGGCGATTCGGTCGTTGGGTCGTTGTCTTGGACGGCGTGACCGACAAAGGGGTGGATGAGATGCGCCTTTTTGTGTCTTCTGTCTTCTGCTTCCTCTGTCTTCTGCTTCCTCCGTCTTCTGCTTCCTCTGTCTTTGTCTTCTGTCTTCTGCTTCTTCTGGCTTCTGCTTCCTCTGTCTTTTTCTTCTTCTGTTCTCTGCTTCTTTTGCTCTCTGCTTCTTCCGTACTCTCATCATGCACGCGTGGCGTGACTTGCACACACCATTTTAGATTCGATTCTCTCTGTTTGTTTAGTCTTGACTAGGTACCATCTGCTTACTCGTACACGCAACAATGGAATGCCAGTTCACCAAGGCCTCATAGATATTTTGACGGCATCTGTGCAGAGCGGGTAGAGTCGTGCTTGTCACATCTTGATGATTAGCGCATCACATTGATGACTCGGACATCACCACATTGATGACTCGGGCTTCAATCGAAGCCTCACGCCTCAATTTGACACCCCCAACGCTCAAAGACCGTTTAATCGCGCATCGCAGCCCCTACGGCCACAAGACAAACGGAATAAGCTTCCTCGCTCATTTCGCTASAAATCAAGAGTCTTTCCACTTCATGTCAATTGCGATCTGATTGATTGCACCCTCGTTGGTGGCGCAACGGAACGGTCAGCCGGGCCCCGCCCAAGGTGTCGGGCACACGACGGATAGACTTGAGACTTGATGCCCGTATCCGCGCAAATCGAACGCCGATGCGGGAAAAGAAGCGCGGGTCTGGTTGCTGGCAGAACAGAGGTGCCTGGATGAGATCGATACGCGGCTGCGATGGAGCACAGCCACGGCCCCGTTTCTAAGAAAAGAAGCCGGCTAATAAAGCCCCGTCCCAGATTAGCACACCGTGTGTCGCTTCTTGCGCACTAAAAATATGCACCTTTCGACCATTGCTTGATGCAGTGCTATCTAACTGCCGCTAGACGGCATGGCCCCTGAACAAACGCCACCCCCAGCATCCCCTCTCGACATGCGTCGCCATTGGCCAGATGAGTGCGCCGGGTGCCACTGCTCCGTAAGCGGTGCACAGCCCGTGCACCTGTAAGGTGGCCCTGGACGGACTTTTGCTTGCTGGCGCTGGCACTTGCAACCCTGGCAACCGGGCATGTCTCTCATCGCATCTCATCTCGGCTTGCGGCCCCGCGGCTGCCACATGTCTCCCGCAGGTTTCACTGGACGTGCTGAGGGGCCGTCTGCTGCGCATCATCATCGTCCAAAGCCTGGGCCACACTCACGGGGCTTGGATGTTGGCGTTGGCGTGTCACGTACGAGTACGAGCTCCGGAAAGAAGCCGCCCAAAGACGCCATCTTGAACGGCCGAGATGAAGTCGGCAGCGGCAACTGGGCATGTCAGCAATCAGCATCCGCCGCAACGCCATCGCCAACCACCAGCCAGCCACCCACCTCCGCATGGCGGGCAGCGCCTGACGGATACTAGGTACTGATTAAAATAAGCCCTGGCACACACCTGCGTTCCAGACTTGCCCAAGCCAAGTCAGTCTCGCTCGCCGAGTCGCGGCCGCGCCGTTGGCTTCCCAGACAGACAGACAGACAGACAGACAGACAGACCGACCGACCGAGGTCGGTGCTTGCTTATTACATCTACCATCAGACCTCCAGCTGCCACCTGCTCCCCCTCGCTCTTCTTGTCCGTCCTCTGGTCTCCCTACAACCAACAAGCAAGCTACAGCAGCCGCTTTTGTTTATCGTCGCGACGAGTATGCGTCGTGTCGTTCAATTTTGCCGCTTTCTTGGATATTCCAATAATATCTGCGCCACTCCATTCTTTCTCGCCCACCTACCTCGAGGCGAGGAGCATCGTCACAATGGTCCCCAACCATTTCTTCACACGACTACCGCCCGCCGCCGCCCTCCTCGTCGTCTCGACACTCCTTCGGCTCACCGCCGGCCATGTGCTCCCCCGCGAAACGAGGACTATCCAGGTGCGCGCTCTCAGCGCCGAGCCGTGGCCCTTAGCCGTCGCAACGCCAGCACCCACGTCGCCGCCCAAGCTTCGTCGACGCGGCCAGTACAACACCATCTGCGGGTACATAGGAGGAGACCCAGCGCTACCCGCGACTTGTGTGGCAGGGTCGCACTGTGCCGTCGACGTCAAGCATGGAGCGGTAGGCTGTTGCCCGGATGGTGATGAGTGCACTGGGGGCATCTTCACCGGCTGCGTCGACAAGAACAGCGGTCCGCAGACGGTCAAGGACCCCTACGTCTTCACCTGCGTCGGCAAGGACGTCTGCTACAAGAACACCTTTGACGGCGGATACTTTCAATATGGCTGCGCCTCTGCATCGAGCCTGGCCACCAGCGTTGCCACCACCGCCTCGGGCCGCACGCCCTTGCAGTACAGTCAATTGACTCTGTCGCTGACCGCGACGCCGACGCCTTTGTCGAGTCCCACAACCATCGGCTCCCCGACATCCTCGGACAGTAAGTCTGATTCCGAGCCCGGGAGCAGTACTCTTGCCTCGCCATCGGCATCTGCTGCGGACGGGGCGCTGGCGCCGAACAAGGGCAACAGCACCGCGAATACGGGTGCCATCGTGGGAGGGACGGTTGGCGGCTTGGCCTTTTTGGTTGCATTGGTTACTCTGGGCTTTTTTCTGTGGCGACGGAGGAAGGGTAATACTCGTCGGGGCCCTGGCCCCAACCAGAACACGGAGTACATCAGGTAAGCCGTCACCTACGCTTGCGATTTTGCAAAAATAGCCCTGCTGACACAAAGTCTTAGCCCAATGGCTGATGCCCGGCATAACTTTGAGGCTCTGCCATCGTCGCATGAAGTGTCGGAATCTAGGCTACCCCAGCATCTTCCGCGAGCATACACCAACGCAGACGGCATCAGCCTTGAAAGCAGCGACGGCGATGTTGGGACTGCCCGACAGTCCCACCATGTTTATGATGGAGCGCCCCCAGAAGGAGCCATGCGCACTAGGGGTGGCGACCTGGACGTGGATCCCGATCGCGTTCCGCTAACCAGGGAGATTGACGACTTTTCTCAGGGATTCAACTCGGCGCTGCAGGGGATCCAGGACGACGACAGCACACAGCCCAACTCTGACAACATGGGGGCGTACCCTGGCCCACGCAGGGGCTCCGGCGGAATACTGTGGCAGCAGAATCGAAGACAGGCGCGCAACCTGATGTGGATGTGATGGCGATACGACATGGGCTTGTAAAACGACCGCGGCTATGGGTATTCTGCCATTGTAGCTCATGACGACCCCTGTACAATTGGAGACGAAAAAGGATATGGAGTTTCTGAGGCGGCGTTATTTGGAAGAGTATTCTTACGAATTGGCTCGCATGCTTTGCTCTCGTTCAATACCCTCGAATGTCAGGCAGGATATGCCGACTGGATGGACTTTATGAGGTTGTTTAGGTTTGGATGGGGGTGCAGAGTAGCGCTATGGCAGCGCGTTATCGTGGAGGTTGCTCTCAGAGTGAGTTGTATTTTACGCTCAGAAGAAACATGTCAAGAGAGCAGCCTAATTGAGAGACTACCGAACTGTCGAGACGAACAGGCATTCACTCACAATAGCCTCGTCCGCCTTGGTTGTGGGAATGGAGGCGAAGTCGCTGGCGTGTAGACCCGCCCCGTGCATCGACTGAAACGAGTTCTTGAAGACGGGACATCAGGCCAGCTGCAGAAACACTGACGACCAACACGGCGAAGACATGGCTATGCAGATGGTTGGTTTGTCGATGTGACCTAAATGCAGGAATCGGGGCGGGAGCAAGGGAGGTACGAAGTGCAGAGATGTTGGTTGCAGGGTAGTTTGTGTTGCAGTGTAACTACGTGGCAGTGCGGGGCGCAGGTAACGTGTTGGAAGCGACGATTATGGCGACGCTGGCGGTGCCTGGGGATACGAGCCATGGGATGACTGCGTAGTGAAGCCATATGTTTCTGTAGGAGTTTTACAGGATTCAGTTGCGCTGTGAGACGGGAGTTGATGCACCCCTCCGCTTACCTTACCGGCTATAGATCTGGGTTGAGGGTGGAGGAGGATGGAGTTGCTTCGCAATGTCGGTATAAGGGCTAGAAATTATATGTCTCTCAAGAATTGCGGAATTTGTTCATGTCTAGTTACATACTCCAACCATCTATCTGTAGCTCCCGGCAAACAGCATCGCAGCCAGGAACTCAGCCAGCTCCGTCGGGATTGTCAAAACGACCCCATGGAGTCGGGCAGCACCTCGTCTATTACCCCGGTCAAGCATACATACCCGGCGACCAGTAGAGGTGATTCAGATAACCACGACAGTGAGCTCTGCATCTTTCCAAGTACTGTCCGGTCACTGCAGGCGAGCACAGAAGGCACAAGCTCCCGCACAATGTTACTCCTGTGGTCTCCTGGTTGAGGACGATGAAAGAAGCCCTGRAGCAAGCATGTTGCTCTGCGCAGAACAAGTCCCGCCGCGAGGGATCAAGGCCGCATTATATCCCTCTCGGCAGCAGTAAGCCGCAATGAGAGCGTTGTCATTGGCTTGAGAGAACGGTCGGGATAGGATGGTGGCAGAGGCATCGTGAACGGGCAGACACTCCAGGGCGGCTGGTTCGTAATGGGTATGCCAGTGACCTGGACGTAATGTCAGCCCTAGGGCTTCGCAGAAGCATTGACGAATGATAATTACTGAAACGAGGCGAGCTGAGACTGAGGACCACGCGCGCTGCACGCACGGTGATTGGGTAGGGGCCCTCGCCGATGTGCAGCGGAAGAGGCTGACGGAGGGCCGGGGGTCGGAAGCAGCCGCACAACTGCCATTGGCACGACAGTTTATTTGGGCAGTACACGTCCAGTGGCTTGTCCTCAATAGGTAAGCCGAGTATTAAATGGCGTCGCTGTCCTGGCTGTGGCGGCGGCCAAGACGGAGATTGTCCCCTGGCGTCGGAAGCCACCCATCAGCCCTGCGCGCCGATCGACCAGACCTTTAGGGACGACTCGTCGAGAATCCTGCTGTCACTGTGAACTCCTCGGCCTGTCCCGAAGTCGCCGCCGATTACATGGTCCGGTGCATGTTCCCACCCTCCGGAGCACGTGGCGGCGACCGACCCGCAGCTGTGAAGCACCGTACTTCCGACGGGAGACTCGTGTGCCTTCCAGTCCCATGAGGGCTGTGCAACTCCGTAGTGCATGCCCACGTCTTCCCAAACTAGAACCGAGCCGTCCAGAGATCCCGCCCAGACTTCAAAGCCAGTGTTGCCGTAGATGTCGCCCCGGAAGACGTCGCATGCGAGCCTCTGTTGCGTGGCAGACGTCCGGCCAGCCAAAGCACTGAGGAGTTGCCCTGCGCCGCGGATGTCGTAGACGAGTAGGCTGCTCGAGTGCCGCTCGTTGACGAGGAGATAGCGTCCACATGGGCTCCAAGCGACCTGGACAATTCCTTGGCCACCGAGGTCGGAACCGAACTTGGCGTCGCCAGCGTTCGATATGTTCCAATTGGCGACGACCTTGTCTGTGCGCTGGAGGTCGTATAGTCCCATCCAACGCGTCCAAGTTCCCGCAGCCACGATGGACCCGCCGTTGGCATCATGGGGTGACGTGGCGAGCGCTGCCACGGTTCCCTTCATACCCACCCCACTGCCCTTGGCGATGTGTCGCCTCGAGGGTATCGTCGGCACAGTGAGGAGAGGGCCGTCCGAGCCATGCCGAGATACGTCGAAGTAGTCGAGTCGGTTTGCCGAGCCGCAGAGGAAGTGCGTGCCAGGATACTGCCAGATCAGGGACGCAGGTGTGATATACTCCTCTGTCTCCTTCCTGACCAGCTTGTACGTGCCCACCGGGTTCGGGTGCTCATCCTGCGGAAAGGCGTGATAGAGGTGCAGCGGGTGGTCGCGACAGCCAACGAGAAACGTCTGGGACGCGGGCTCGGCGAGGGAGAAGAAGGGCGCGGCAACGATGGCCTGGGTGGGCTCGGGGAGCCTCGTGGTCGCCTGGGGCTCCAGTCGACGGTCCTCGGCGGCAGATTGCAGGAGGTCGGCGGGCAGGACAAAGGCGGAAACTGAGTTGTCCGAACCCCCCACGATGATGGTCGTCCCGTCGGCAGTCCACTGCGCGGACGAGTAGAATTGGCGCGGCGCGTCGCCACGGCCAGGGGCCGCGTCATTAGCGCTCTGCAGGTCGGTATCCAGAGGCGGCAGCGGCGCTTCGCTTCGGGCGGGCCGGTGCGCCAGGAGCTTCATCTCTGGCTTCTGCTGTTGGCCCTCGTGTTGCGGATCATGTTGAGCGGCGTCGGGCACGCTGGCCGCTGCGTCTGAAGAGTCCATAGAGCCGTGCTAAGTGTCGTGGGAGTAGGCCGCTGCTGCGACGCCTCTTCAAGCTCGTGGCCTCGATTTCATGATCCGTGTGCAGTTTCTTGGGCCTCCGAACGGGGATTCTGGCTGCACATGAGCCCCTCTCTGGAGAAGATGAACGAGGACGGAATCTGGAGGACAAGCTCAACCAGGATGATGGCAGGGTGTAGGGCGCGTCCAAGGTTCGCCGACGTCATTGGGGCGTGCTTTTGGCGCTAGCGTGGGAGTGCCTGGATGGGATCCAGCATCTGCTAGCCTTAGATAGGGGCTGGGGTAGCTCGTCGGCCCGGTGTGCGGGCAAACTGACTTGCTGATTAGGCCGAAGCTATCTGCAGCCAACCGTCCTCTCAGCGCACTCGGGTGGGACCTGGGCCCTGGGCACCTGAAGGTGGGCCGCATGCTGCGCTGACAGCAGCAGGTCGCAGCAGTCACACGCCCTCCACCTCGACCGTCTAGCTCACTTCTTACTTCGCCTCTTCATTGCTGGTGCTCGCTTCCCCACGCCAAAGGGCAGACATACTCAAGACCCGCGTCGTCCATGTGAAACACCATGACGATCTCCTAGCGCTGCTGTCCCGTGGCTCTTCCTCTGGAGGTCTGGACCCGCCGACTGCCCGCCCCGCTGGCGTCTGACCGCGTCCATCTTCGTGCTTGCGCGCCCACGATATTAGCAGCCCTTCCCCACCCTTACGCCTGGGCACGCCATAAATAAACCCATCCCTGATCGACGCGCGAGCTCTGTCTGCACCCACGGCGCGACTACCACCAGCTCATCCCGAGTGGAAGCAACGGCATGGATGCCATCTGGGAGCTGCCCAATGCCGTGTGCGAGAGGCTCAAGACGCCCTCGTATCTCGAGCTTGTCGTGTCCATGTACGGCAGCTCCCACAGCTCCCACAGCCGCACTCCTGGCATGTTTTGATACAAGGCGCTGACTGATGTAGCTTCATCCTGATCGGGCTCTTGATCTCATATCTCCCGCAGCATTACCGCATCATATCCAGAGGGACGTCTGAAGGCATCTCGCCGTACTTTGTCCTTCTTGGCACGACATCCGCCACAGCCGGATTCGCCAACATCCTCACCGTCCCGCCGTCACGCGCTGCCATCGGCTGCTGCAAGGAGCTGGGGAAGTTTGAATGCGCCGCTGGACTGCTGGGCGTTGCCCAACTCGGCATGCAGTGGCTCTGCTTTGCTCTCATGTACGTCGGAGACGATCCCGTGACACGACATACCGCTGACCAGTCTGAAGCCTCATCCTGTTCCTCATCTTCTTTCGGTATAGGGAGGCCAATGTACCTGAAGATGAGCTGGGCGGCGAGTCCCCGAAATGGCAGATGGCTGCCATGGTCGGCCTCCTGTGCGTGGCCCACGGCTTGATTGTCATTGTCATCACCGGCGTCTTTGCCATAGCCGTGCCTAACCACCTCACCACATGGGCAAACGTCCTGGGCGTCATGGCTGCTGTCCTCGCGGCAATTCAGTATGTGCCGCAGATATGGATGACGTACCATTTGAAGCATGTGGGAAGCCTGAGCATTCCCATGATGTGCATCCAGACGCCGGGCGGCTTCCTGTTTGCGGCCAGCCTGTATGCGAGACTCGGGCCGGCTGGGTGGAGCACGTGGGCTATTTATCTGATGACGGCCGCCATGCAAGGCACTGTGCTGGTGCTCGGCGTCTACTACGAGATTGCCGCGCGGCGACATGAGGACTGCAGCCTCGAGCACGGCGCCAGCGCGCCCCAGTCGCCGATTGAGCGCTCCAGCGCTCTGCGCAGGCCGTCTGCCAACCGGACCTACTCGGAGGGCTGGGAGCGTGGCCTGCCAGGTCCGTTCACCGGGCACCCGGAGCGGTATGCCGAGACGGAGGAGGACCTGGACCACATGCAGGAGCGAGAGGAGCGGGCGATTGCGAGGGAGAACCAGCCGCTGCTTCGGCCGGGCGGCATCGGAAACCCGCACAGGAACTACAACTCCACCCGCGACTGATGTGCTTTGGAGGAGAGAGAGAGGGTGTGTGTGAGCGTGGGTAGCGACTGGGACTCTGAAGTGCCTGCCATATTAGTACATTTAGTAATGCGAGGAATCCTTGACGGTTGCCGCGTTCTGAGGCATTGTGCAAGAGCCTACCGAGACATGGCAAGCTTTGGCCTGAAGCTGACGCGGTGTTGTTTAACCACCCTGACGGTTGTCAAGCGTGCAATGATCAGCCCTCGAGGCGCTGTTAGCCACCACGCCATTAGGATTCCTTTGACGCCCAACCCCGGATCTCGTCGGATGCGACACCCGACGTTGCCTCCCCATGCACTCGTTCTTTGAAACCCCGCCCACCTGAGCGCACATAGCCTGAGGAGGCAGGAAAGTCGAGATCCTTGACCATCCGTCGTCGTGGTGTATGTGTATGCACTTGGGTTCCAAAGGGGGCTCTTTGTCCGGCCCTACTAGGCGGTTGGGGCGAGGTTGTTCGGCCGCTGAGCCGCGGTTCGTGCATCGTATGCTGCGGGCGGACCCGGGGCTCGGGCCCACGGCGGAGTCCGAATCTGCGCGCGAGGGAATGCGACTCTGCATCTCTACGGTACAGCGAAGCTATGTCGCCGCAAGGGCGAGGGAAAGCGCTGTTATGCTTCGGTGAAGATGTGGAAATCTGAAGATATGGGAAATCCGGGGTCTGGGGTTCCCCCGCAAAAGTCGGCAATTGGCTTGCACCCCGCCGACCCAATCGCCAAGAAAAAAAACTCAACCGGCCAAGCCCGACACCTGAGCCGACCATGAGTCAGAAGCTCAGCCGACCATGAACATGCATATAAACCGCACCCGACTATTAATTAAACTGAAAAGAAAAGTGATCCACCGAAGCCTCGGGTATAATACTGCGTACCGCACGCGCCTTTATATTTTAATAACGGAGAACGCACACACCGAAAGAACACCCGTGCCAGGTTAGGAAAAACGTAGCTCCTCTTACAGGTGGCTGCCACGCAGTCTGCTCGCGTCGTCTTTTCTCGCTGAAGTATGGCGGTCACTAGGTGGATAAGGACAAAAACCCGACGATACCGCAGTTCGAATATACCCTTCCTGCCTAGTTTGATGGAGGAGAACACACACATCGAAAGGACGCTGCTTGCACGTCGCAGAGGGGCCTTCACTCATGTCTCTCGGGGTCAGCAATCACTCAAAGGGAGTCGTACTTGCTCAAACCATCTGGCCGGGACTCTAGGCTGCTTGTGCAAGCGGTCTTTTGTCTCGTACTAGTCTGGGAGTCGTTTACTTTATCTTGACTCACTTGGCCAGTTCTCCTTACTCTCACTCATTGGTGACGTTTCGGAAAGGGCGCGTGGACATGTTAATTCTGCGAAGCGTGCCTCCCCAAGTCTACAGACTGGGGAAGACGCGATTCTGATGTACATGCGCCCCTGTCGTGGGGGTGCGTTTGTCTCCCCCGTCAAACGAGTGAGCGAGAATGGAATGCTTCTTTCTCTCTCCTGCTGGCCTGCCAGGCTGCCTCCCTGTTTGCCGTGCCGTGCCCGACCGACCCTCTGCTCGCAGCCGCGGGCAGGGCATCCTCGGTGGTGCATTTGCCGTGGTGCATTTGCCGTTG
>LFRF01000004.1:1463123-1516477 GCA_001189435.1 Tolypocladium ophioglossoides CBS 100239
CACACACACACACACACACAAGCCACTTCCACAGCCCTCTTCCACAGGCTCTTGTATACGAGTATATAAGCTGCCTTCACAGCTGCCCAGTCAGGCCCCCAGGCTTAAAGCCAGGTAAAATAGGCAGTACTACTCCTATTCACTCTATATATGACTTCTAGATCAGGACATGGCCCAAAGAGGAAGTAATCCACCTGTATTGTACATACGCACGGTGGCAGGGGTCACCCGACAGGGGTGAGGCAGGCCAAGTACTTTTGGGCTCAACCTTCGCAGAGTTTTTTCTTTTGGCGATTTGGTCGGGCGAAGTACGACGTCGGGGACTCAGCCCATCTAGGTACACTACAGGGGGAGTTTCAGCCGATGTGTTCACTCCGGAATGCTTCCGAATTCGTGGCTCCGCCCTGAAATTGGCCCTGGCGCGTACGCGTACACGTACACGAGCAACCAGACGACGGTCGAGTGCGCATCCAGCCGAGGGATATTACTACAACTCTCGCTGGGTGAAACACTTGACGGCGTGTCGTTCCTGTGCTGCACTGGCTGATGCGGACTACAAAAGGCGACGATGCCGTGCCATTCATCGGTTTTCGCTGGCTGGCCAAGCAACCTGCTGSTGCTGCTCCCGCGCGTCGCCTCTACATGACCATGGCCGGCTTCTCCCTCCGGCTGGTGGCGTCCCTGGCGCTCTCGGCGGCGGCGGCGTACGCGGCGCCCCCGCCGGGCCCCCGGACGCTTCTGCACGACGGCTCGGCGCCCGTGCCGCCCAGCAACGACGCCTTCTACGCCGTGCCCGCCGGGCCGTGCCCGCCGGCCTCGACGGCGTCGCCCCGGGCACCATCCTGCGGCGCCGCGACTCGCCAAAGCAGTGCGGCAGCTGCTGGGCTTTCTGCACGATCGCCGTCCTCGAATCGCAGGCCAGCCACCAGATCCTGTACCGCACGACCGATAGCCTGGGCAACGCCACGGCGACGGTGCTGACGGTGCTGGTGCCGCACGGGGCCGACCTCGCCAAGGTGCTGTCGTACCAGGTCGCCGAGGACGCCGCCACGGCCGACTGCCCGCCGTCGCACGCCCTGCAGCTCGCGGCGGCGACGGGCCCGGCGCTCGCCACCATTGCTACCCAGGCCGAGCTGTGGCTCATCGAGGCCATGACCAGACGCTCCGCCACGGACCAGATGACGCCGTATAACCCCTTGACATGTCGAAAGGCAAACGCCGGCTGCAGCATCTTCCTCTGGACCCTATGGTCGTCGCCTTCGGCCAGCAACACGCCCATGCCGAGGCCCTGCTTCAGCTCGGTCACAATGAACGCCGGCTTTTGGAAATCGTAGCTTTTTTGCACAAGGACCTGGGCGAGGGCCTCTGGGGAGCGACAAGCAGTCTTTCGGTGCCTAGCAGGGTCCGGTAGCGGACCAGGCCCTGCGGCACATGGCCGAGCTTGTTTACCCTGTGAGCAGCGACGCAAGCCTGGTGAGAAAAACCTCACAGCCATGACAAGAGCAGCCAGAGGAGCAGAGACGACGTACCAGTCACACTGCGGAACGCCCCTGGGTTCCGTGTAGAGCCGCAGCGTCTCCTTGCTGAAGACGCGGCCGCCCTCTGGAACTGCCGGCAGGTGACGGAGCGGTGAAAGGTAGATTGGCCACAGGACTCCCCTCCAGAGAAGCCACAGTCCTGTCAAGATTGCAACGGAGCAGCCCAGAAAGGCCACCACGCTCGCCGCGCCTCGCAGCCATGGCGCTGCGGCGGCACAGGCACAGAGGACCGCCAAAGTCGCCCAGGGGACGAGGTTCGCCATGCGAGAAAGGGGTAAGGTACAAAGTACCATGTGATGTGATGGGATGGGATGGGATGGGATGGGATGGGAGTGAATAAATCAAGTCACCATGTGTACCTAGGAGGTATGCATACGAAGTACGGCCGGCTGGGGTCTCCAGCAGGGTTGTCGAGGTTGCCTGATGGAACCCCGTTGGTTGCCTTGGTTGCCGTACCCGACATTCATGGCGTGCACTTGCAAGTTGCGGCTTGCGTGAGTCGACGCTTGTTAGTGAGACTGAGGCCTGCCTATCCACGGAGTACCCATGGCCTCGAATGGCAGAGTCGGAGGCATTTGACGCAGCATGGCGAGGCAAGCAACTTCGAGTGCGATTAGCACAGCTGGTTTATTGCATAGCAGCATGCCACCCCTTGTGATGCCCTCTGCCATCCGTCTTGGCCGTGCTCCTTGGGTGCTCCTTGACGACGAGCTTCCGTCTCCCCCGAGGGCCGAACTCGACCCCATGGCTTGCGCTCGCCCCCTGATTGGCCACCACCACCGTCTGAATCACCGCGTGTCATACAGGTCGCATCCCACATGCCGGCTGACTGACTCCTTATCAGCCGGCCCCCCCTCGACATTCCGCCTCGAATCCGTCCCGACTCTCTCCTCTGCCATCAGCTGGCGGTGAATTGGCGCTGAGCACGGCCGAAAACGAGATCAAGAACACCTGCCACGGCCGTGTCGCTCCCCCGCGATCCGACCCCGTCAACGCGTCAACGCGCTGCGCCCTCCATGGCCATCTACCGCGCCGTCCCTCCCCCGGAGGCCCTCGCCACGAACGCGGCGTCCACCGCACAGCTTCCGCCGTCGCCCGTGGCCAGCGGCGCCGTCGACATTGACGCCTGGACCCTTTCGGCGCTGCAATCGCTCAGCGTCTCCCCCGTCGCGCGCGGGACCGGCACGCCCCTCGCCATCCCCATCGACGAACACACAGCGGTGGCCGCCAGGCGAGACACGCGCACCGTCGCGTTCCACGCGTCGGCGACGCCCGAGACGCCCCGGAGGCCCCCGTCGCGGCGCGACAGCCAGCGCCGGCGGGAGGAGATCCTCAGGGGCCACGAGGGCAGCCGCCAGCGTCGGCGCTGGGAGAACGGTACTGCGCGGCCCCTTCACCGGCGGGAGAGCCCGTGTCGCTGACCGTGATACGCACGTAGACCGCCTCGTCGGCGTGCCCAACGTCCAGCCGCCGCTGGCCACCGACTGGGAGGTCCACCCCACGCACCGCGTCCACCCCGTCCCCTACCAGCTCGCCCAGTTCTGGGACCGCGGCGCCCGCCAGCGCGCCGAGGACAAGGCCGCCCAGCTGCAGGCCGCGCGCAAGAAGCAGCAGCGCACTGCCGGCAGCGCCACGGGCCTCGGCGCCGGCGAGGTGCCCCGCGACCTGCGCGAGACGGCCAAGCGCAGTCCCGCCGTCCGCGGCTGGGTCCGCGCCCTCGAGGAGCCCGTCCGCCGATTCCTCGCCGCCGAGCAGGACCGCCGCCGCCAGCAGGACGACGACAGCGCCGCCGAGGCCGTGGACTCCGAGGACGACGAGATTGTCTTTGTGGGCCGCGGCGCCGCCATGAGCGAGCTGTGGGAGAAGCGTGAGGCGCGGTATAAGATGGCGCGCCGGGAGGTGGAGCACGAGACGGTCGACTCGGGTGTCGTGTTTGACTCGTTTGGCGAGGGCGAGGGCGCCGCTTACAAGTGGGATTCCTCATTGCTGGTCAACCGTCGAGAGAGTGCCTTTGCTGACCTTGCTGCCCAGGCGCTGGCTCACTCACGCCATCTCCGACTACTACGGCCTCGCGTCTCGCTCCGTCACCCTCGCCCACACCCCTTGCCGCGTCGTCTACGTCGGCCTCAAGCAGGCCCACCAGCGTACCGGCCCTCCTCTCACTAAGCTACCCTGTCCCCTGTGGGAGCTCTGTTGAGCTTCGTTGCAGACGGACGCGGCAGAATTTAGAACCTGCATACACACTTGTTACAGGCAAAGGGGGGCATCAAGAAATATCTATTTAGAGCGTCGATGCACGCTCGTCGAGGCAGATTTGCGGGCATATATGTAGAGCATACACGGCCCAAATACATGGGAGGGCGTCGCGTATGGTCCTGGCATCATGGCACCGTATGTTCCGTGTATCACATGCGCTGCCTGTGCAGATCAGGTCCATCCTCGATCCAAAGCCTCGCAGCACCGCAGCAGGACCCTCTGCCCTCCCAGAAGCTGCCCGTACTTTGAGACCCTTGCATGCGGCGTCATGACGAGAAACTCCGCCAGGCCGGCATTGCCAAACTCCTCAAGCAGTGTCTTGGACAGGACCTGCGCCGCGACGACGTTCATGCCCGCTCGTCGCAACCACAATTCCCATGTCGTATCCTCGGCTGATATAAAGCGCTTCAAAGCAACTGACTGTGTGCTGTGACGGCACATTAGGGACAGAATCCACTTTGAAAGCGTCTTGCTAGCCCCGGGAACCAGATACACCTTCACTTCGCCGTCCATAGAGGCTGCGAAGCGAACAAAGTCGGCGAATGCCGCCATGTCTGAAGAGCTCAAGTTGCCGACAAACTCCCCCGCTGGATTGGATTCCGAGACGAGAACCACGAGCGCCTCGTATGTATGGCTGATTCTCTGAACCCGTTCGCGCAAAGGAGTCTGCGCTTTCGATCCGGGCAGTGGCTTTTGCTTGACTTTTAGAAGCGTCCTTACTATGACTCCCGTGCTCGGAGCCAGTGAGATATCCGCCTCAAAGGTTAGTGGCGAGACCTTCTTTGGGAGTACATTTCCAGGGGACCAAGCTATCGGGTCAGGCTGAAAGTAGTCCCGATCCAACAACATACCGGGTGGCCACGACTCTTCCAGCTGCCGAATGATTGATCGTTCAAGAGTCACTGAAATAATGCAAGGCCCTTTGTCTTTCGGCATGTCCATCTCAGGTGCTGGAGCTGGAACTAGGTCTTGCTCAGGCGCATGGACAAGAGGGGCCTGATTGCTCATCTTGGGAAATGGCGCTTTGACGAATTCCTCAGACGTATCTGCTGCAGAGACCCCGGGAGGATAAATTCTCAGCCGCTTGACAGCACGCAAGTCCATAAAGGCCGCCAAGAGGGTACTGGTGGCACTCGCGTCATTCGATCGTGGCAATATCGGGTTGCCGTCATCCATTGCCTTGCGGCGAAAGGATCGACACATGCTTTGGAGATCCCCATCTCGCGTGGAAGGTGACTGATGTCTCTCAATGGGCGTGGGGTCGTTCGCGGAAGCAAATCCGGAAGCACGAGGCAAACCGTCGTGGCTTGTCGTTTCCACGCTCTCAATTTCTTCAATCTCCTCATCTTCCTTGAGGTCTATGATAACCGGATGTTGAGAAATCGAAATGTACCTTGCGCTTCCAGCTGGAGGCGATGGGCCATCCACGGTGAGGTACTCTCCGCTACCAGTATCAACCTCCAGTTTGTCAATCACCTGGACAACACCAGTGCCGCGAGGGATTGGCATCCACTTCAGCGAGCTTTCGAGCCGAGCGTCTCGGGGAAGCTTGGGTATATGACAGGCCGCTCGCAGTTTGGTTTGTAGCCATGACAGATGGTCTCTGGAGCTCCAACCTTTGTTAGACCAGTCCGGCTTGTGGAGCTCGAAATTCAAGATGGGTACCGGCACCCGTGATATCGAGTCAGAAGGGCTCAACCGCTCTTGCTCTGCTAGATTGGTTGCATGTAGTTGTCGGTCGAGCAGCATATCCTCTAAAGCATCCTCAAAACAGTTCTCGTCGACATTCACTGTGGTTGGCCACTCTTCCGCATCGGTGCATGGAGGTAGCTCGATATCAGCAAACACGTCTTTTTCAGCCATTGGATCTGAGCTTGTGAGGACAATAGGAACATCCAGACTGACATCTTGGGTCGTCGGATGCTCTGTCCCCAATACTCTGTTAAACATTGGAGGAGATGATCTCAGTATTGCAGACGAGGCAACAATGTCGGAATCGATGCAGCCAGCTCTCACGCTCGACTGGAGCTGCATTGTCTCGCGGGCGACTGGACTGCTTGGTTCGGATGTGAGGTCGATGAGCGTCACTTCGGCCTCGGGAACAAACGGAGAGGCGGCATCGGATATGGGGGAGAGAGGTGGCGTTATGACCTCGACATAGTTCCTCGCTGGCTGTCCCCGTAAGCGGTGTTATGTGACGCTGCCTTTCAGTCGAAACCTACCAGACCCAAACTCGCATGTGGAGCCGACGAGTAGGGGTAGATAGTATGAGAGCTGGCCTCATCTTCCTCAAAATGTTCTGCTCCTTCTGACGATTCAATGTCTTCCTGCTTCAGCTCACGCTCCAGCAGGGCGTGTAGCTTGCGACACCTTGGCGGAAACGTCAAGCCCTCATCCCGTTCAGCCTTGACTGGGCTCAGAGGGAGCCATGTACCAGGGATATTGCAAGACTGCTTCGATGAGACCTCATTGGCGTACTCTCGGGCATCTATATCAGGAGCTGATCCAAGGTCTAGTTGGTCAAGGGGGACAAGCAGGTCTCTGAGGGCACTCCACTGCGGTATCATTGGCGGTATACGGGTCAGGGGGCGTGGGGAGCTACATAAATAGCCCAGAAGCTCCTCCTCTCGTTCATCGACAGAGGCGTCCAAGTCAATCGTTGGCCGAGGAATGGAGCACACCCTGAGACCAGGTTGCTCGACAAGTCCGTCTGACCCCGTCTTGTGGACAGTGGCGTGAATGTAGGAGACGTTGTCCCTGAAGCGAAACGGCCGCTTTCGATGATCTTGAAGGCATCTGGAACGGCGGCCGTACTCGTCAGCTGTCTCAAGCTGCTCCGAGTGAGCCATGCTGCGGTATCGTGAGGCCTGGACTAGGCGAGGACGTTCTTGGTGATCTAGCACAGCTTGCAACCTCGTAGGATGTCTGGCTCCTGCCTGCCATTGGACCTGGGGTGCCTCGAACCTGCCTCATGAGATGGAGGAAGCAATTCCCGAAGGGCAAGGACGACTGCCTTCCATGTTTTCGGGTCAAGTCATGGTCTTCTGCATTGCCTCGGAAAACGCCTGGGACTTGTTCATCTAGCGGCACAATACTACTTGCATTTGGATGCGCTGTTTGACGCAAAAACAACAGTTGGTGGTTCGAGTGCGTTGCCTAGCGGTGATCAAACAGGCAAAGATGTCTGCCCCGCCAAAAAGCGCTGTAGTCACAGGCATCGGCCACTAAGAGCGCCCTGACAGGTTGGAATCGTTGGAGCTCTGACGGTTCTCACCCCCACCACTCGTCCTAACTCCGAGGCCCCCCGGTGACGCACGACACTTTGCTCTCTGCATCGCGGAGGGATGACGCTCGTCGGATAGCTCTCCTCGAGGGCAACTTGCCGCCGTTATAACGCGTCTCTCGCTGCCCCGGCAATCAGCCATGGCATACGTCGCGCCGGTCCACAAGCCGACCAGCATTCGGCATGCCCTGCGCATCAGGCTCCTGTCGCCAGACCACGAGGATCTTGTTGTCGCGTAAGTGTTTCTGCCTCGCAAACAGGCGCGCTCTGCAGCTCTGCCGGGGCCCATTGCTAACCTGGAGCCATAAGAAAGGCGAACCGGCTGGAAATATGGCGCCTCACCGAGGATGGCATGACCTGCCTGCACACCAAGCTCATCTACGGCACGATATCCATGCTCCAGCGGCTGCAACCCAAAGACTCCGAGATGGACCTGCTCTTCATCGGCACCGATCGCTTGCAATACTTCAACGTCGCCTGGAAACCCGAGACGAACCAGCTAGACACTGTCGAGCAGACGATAGAAGACACGGCCGAGCCGTACATGCGCCACTCCCAGAGCCAGAACAAGTGTCTCGTAGACCCGACGGGCAAGTTCATGGCGATGCACCTCTGGGAGGGCGTATTGAACGTGTTCCGTCTGCCCACTCGCAAGGGTACTACGACAAAGCTGGTTGGGCTTGATCAAGTCCGACTCACCGAGCTGTGGATGAAGGCCAGCACGTTTCTTCATAGCCGAACCGGCCACCCGAGGATCGCCTTCTTATACAAGACGCAGCTCGACCAAGAGGAGGCACGTATTGCAGTCTACCGGCTCACAAAGGACGACAGGGGTGCAGATGTGTCCAAGTTCGACCCGCACAAAGAGAGAGAGCTAGATCAGATCATCCGGGACCCCTATGCGTCCATGCTGATCCCAATTCCTTTCGTCGAGGAGAAGAGATATCATGTGAGGCACAACGAGGGTGCAAGAGCGCATCTCGGCGGAGTTTTGGTCGTTGGAGAGACACTCTTGACATATTTCGACAGCCTCACATTCTCGAGTGTTTCCTCGGCCCTCCGAGATCCGAAAATCTACGTCGCATGGGCCGAATACGACGGAGTTCACTTTTTTCTCGCCGACGACTACGGCCGCATGGACCTCTTGACAATCGAAACAACAACAGAAGCAACGGGCGTTGTGGTTACGGGCATGACTGTTGCTTCCATGAAGTTCCAAGACTCTACGACGCTTACTTCTCGAGCCTCAAGTCTGGTGTACATGGGCAATAACACGCTGTTTCTAGCATCGCATCATGGCGATTCACAGCTGCTCCGCGTTGACGTCGCATCTAGAACCATGGCACTGGTCAAGACGCTGTCCAACAACGCACCAATTCTGGACTTTGCAATCATGGACATGGGCAACAGAGAGGGCGACAGCCAGCTCGGAAATGCCTTCTCGTCAGGCCAGGCGAGGATTGTCGCTGGCTGTGGCGCATATCGCGATGGAAGTTTACGAAGTATTCGCAGCGGTGTCGGCCTCGAAGATGAGGGCATCCTCGATGAGTTCCAGGGCACAAGAGGCCTCTTCACCCTTTACTCATACGGTTCGACAAAGGTGGATACCCTCGTGATATCCTTCATCGCCGAAACGAGGGTCCTCAGATTCGACCCGCACGATGGTATCGAGGAACTCTACTCGTTTCAAGGCATGGCCCTGGACAAGGAGACGATACTTGCGGCAAATCTTCCGTCTGGACACCTGCTCCAGATAACGCCTCAATCAGTTGCTCTGCTGGACCCAGACAGCGCTGTTGCTGTTTCCATGTGGCATGCCCCCGAAGGCAAGGTCATCACAGCCGCATCTGCGAACGCGAAATGGGCACTGCTAGCGGTCGACGGCTCGACACTTGTGTCGCTAAACCTCCTCAACAACCTGGCTGCAGTAACCAAGGATGCCACTGGAGCCTCGACTTCGGGACAGCCGGATCAGATATCGTGTCTACACGCAGCCAGGGAGCCGCAGGAGCTTGGTGTGATTGGATGGTGGACTTCTGGAACGATATCGGTTGTGAACCTTGTTTCTCTGAAACCACTTCACGGGGAGTCCTTGAGGCAGACTGAGGACAGCGCCTCCGTTCCTCGTGACATTGCGCTAGTTCAACTCCATCCGCCTGACGTTGCTGGCCCGACACTTCTCATCGCCTTGGAGGACGGCAATGTGGTCACTTTCAACGTATCCGTAAAGGGGTTCGCAGTATCTGGTCGAAAGAGCGTGATCCTTGGCAGCAGCCCTGCGTGGCTGCACATTCTCCCGCAGGATGACGGGACCTGCAACGTGTTTGCCACCACCGAGCATGCAAGTCTCATATACAGCGCGGAGGGGAGAATTATCTACTCTGCGACGACAGCAGATGATGCGACGTATGTGGCGCCTTTTGACTCCGCGGCGTTCCCAGGCTCTATCGTCTTGTCAACAGACAAGCATATACGGCTATGCCACATCGATAAGGAACGCCTCACGCACGTCAAAGCCCTACCGGTACAAGAAACAGTACGGAGGGTCGCATATTCGCCAGGACTGAAGGCCTTTGGCCTGGGCTGTGTCAAGAAGGAGCTCATACACAACGAGGAGGTGATTACCAGCACCTTCAAGCTCGTGGATGAAATCATCTTCCAGGAGCTCGGAAAACCATTCGTGCTGAACGCCTCTACCTCGCTCGAAATGGTCGAATGCGTCATCCGTGCCGAACTGCTGGACAGCAGCGGTACCCCAGCAGAGCGATTCATAGTCGGGACGAGTTTCATCACCGATGATGACATAACAGAAGACGGGGACACCCGGGGGCGCATCTTAGTTCTGGGCGTTAGCGAAGATCGACAAGTCCACCAGATTGTGTCGCACAACCTCAAGGGTGCATGCCGTTGCTTGGGCGTCATGGGCGACTATATCGTGGCCGGCCTGTCCAAGACTGTCGTCGTTTACGGCTATGATGAAGAGACTACGGTGTCTGGTTTTCTGCGGAAGCTAGCGGCATATCGACCAGCTTCTTTCCCTGTGGACCTGGATATATCTGGCAACATAATTGGTGTCGTCGACCTCATGCAGTCCCTTGCCCTGGTGGAGTTTATCCCTCCAAAAGACGGCGCCCGGGCAAGGCTAGAGGAGCGAGCGAGGCACTACCAGCCGGGCTGGGCAACTTCTGTGTGCCACCTGGATGACGATAGATGGCTAGAGGCAGATGCGCAAGGGAACATTATCGTTTTGAGGAGAAACCTGGAGGCACCGACTGAGCAGGACCGGAGCAGGTTGGAGATAACGAGCGAGATGAACATTGGGGAGCAGATCAATCGGATCCGCAGACTGCACGTCGTGCCCCACGAGAATGCCATTGTCTCGCCAAAGGCATTTCTCGGATCGGTAACCACAGAAGACCACCATATACTGACTACCAGACTAACGAGCACCTCTACAGATTGACGGCACTCTGTACCTTTTTGGAGACATTTCCCCGAAGTACCAGGACCTCCTCATGACCTTCCAGACGCGGTTGCAAGAATACATCTACGCCCCTGGGAATATCGACTTTGACCTGTGGCGGGCGTTCCGGAACCAGACGCGGGAAGGTGACGGGCCGTACCGGTTTGTGGACGGAGAGATGGTGGAGAGGTTTCTGGATCTGGATGAAGAGAAACAAGGACTCGTATGCGATGGGCTTGGCCCGAGCGTAGAGGATATGAGGAACGTGATTGAAGAGCTGAGGCGGATGCATTGACGATGGTGCTTTACGAAATAGAAGGCATCTAGGTAGGTGGCGTGTACAGATAACATTTACCTGCTATGATCGTATGTAAGCCAATTGGGTTTTAATTTGGTGACGTTGCTGGTGCTTCCGTCTTGAGAAACTCCGGGAAACATTTAATGACTGTCTAAGTTCACGAGATGTTGTAAGCGTACTCCGTACGGAGAACTTCGAACGAAATACTGGTGGCACGATCAGCAGCAAAAGGTACGTACCGCGGGAGAGTCCGGGAGGCGCTCTAAACCGCCGCACAGCCAATCAGCGCCCGCCAATTTACGAGCTGCCAGCCGTTTGGCAGCCTGAGGCCACTACTCCCGCGGCCAAAACTTTCGGCCAAGCATCATCACCCGGCTGAACTACCCGCAAGGAGGAAAAGACCTCAACCTCAGCAACCCGCCGCCACCACCGACCGACCTCCGCCTTCCCCTCCCCCTCCTCCACGATGGCGACTCTCTCGACCGCATCCCGCCTGTGTCTGCGCTCGGCCGCGAAGCCGGTCGTGCCGGCGGTGCGCGCTCTCAGCTCGACGGCCATGCGGTCGGACAGCGCCGGCGCGGCGTCGTACACGAGCCCCTTCAAGGGCGGCGAGTCCAAGGGCAACAAGATCCCCGACTTTGGGAAGTACATGTCGAAGAACGGCGAGGGCACCAACAAGGTGTTTTCGTACTTTATGGTTGGTGCCATGGGTGCCATTACCGCCGCTGGCGCGAAGAGCACTGTTCAAGGTACGTGTGTGGGAGTGAGGCCATTGAGGAGTGCCATTGGGCTGCGTTGAAGCCCGGATGGTGCTTCAATGGCGATGGGCGATGCCCAGTTGATATCAATGGATGGGCGCTGATGCGTGGTGAACAGAGTTCCTCGTCAACATGTCCGCCTCTGCCGACGTCTTGGCCATGGCCAAGGTCGAGGTTGACCTGAACGCCATCCCCGAGGGCAAGAACGTGAGTATTTCCACACAACACCTACGATGGCGGCAGACTATCTAACGGCATGGCCAGGTCATCATCAAGTGGCGAGGAAAGCCCGTCTTCATCCGACACCGAACCCAGGACGAAATCGACCAGGCCAACAAGGTCAACATTTCCTCCCTCCGGGACCCCCAGGCCGACGAGGACCGTGTCAAGAAGCCCGAGTGGCTGGTCATGTTGGGTACGACTCCCTCTCCGAATCTGCACGCGGCAGCAGATATACTGTTGCCGAGTGCTTGATTCAATCGCAACGGTAGTGGTTTTGCACTAAACTAACAAACGTACAGGCGTCTGCACGCATCTCGGTTGTGTCCCCATCGTCGAGGCGGGCGATTTTGGCGGCTGGTTCTGCCCCTGCCACGGCTCCCACTACGACATTTCCGGCCGGATACGAAAGGGACCCGCCCCCCTCAACCTCGAGATCCCCGAGTACGACTTCCCCGAGGACGGCAAGCTGGTCGTTGGTTAAGCGGCGCTGTTCGGGTGTACGAGTATCGGTGGTTGTCTCGAGCGGTCGACGGATAGAAGTAGGGGCAGAAACGAGAAAACGAACAGAGAAGGAAAGAGTCATGTCCCTTGGTGGACGCCACTCCTGTTTTCTTAGACGTGGGCGACGCACATTGTATAAAAATACAACGTTCTACCTAACATGCTGTCCTTGTGGGGGAGTGGCTGGAGAGCTCAACCCCCCGAATTTTTGCCATCCGGGATGAGTTGTAGGTGTGTCGTGTCGCCTCCAATTTGTCGGATTCAAGATGCTACACAGCAGATATACGTGATCATGAATTGCCGAGCTTTTAATCTTGAGCATGTGTGCAACAGTTCTATACCACATCTAATTACACTACCCAAGACATCCCTTTTTAGTGGCCGTGTCCGTCGTCCTCCCTCTGCTCCGGGTCCAACTTGATCAGGGTATCAATCCGCATGATGCTAATGCAAGCCTCAACGGCGCTCTTCAGCTGCCGCACCTTGCTCATGCTGGGCTCCAGAACGCCGAGTTTCAGCTCGTCCACCACCTTGCCGCGCATGAGGTCCAGGCCGTAGTTCTTGTAGCCCTTCTTACGGGCAATGGTCTTCTCGTCCTCGCTGCCGTCGCCCTCCTGGATGCGTTGTGACAGCGCGTGCCGTGAACGGAGCTGGGCGACGAGCTCGGCGCCGTCCTTGGCGGCGTTGATGGCCAGGGTCTTGGGGACGATGAGGAGGGACTGGGCGAATTCGCCAATGGCAAGCTGCTCCCGGGAGCCGACGGTGCCGGCAAACTCCTCCAGGTAGATGTGAAGGGCCGTCTCGACGGCACCGCCGCCGGGCACGATGCTGCCGCTTTCTAGCGTCCTCTTGACGGCGCACAGCGAGTCGTGGATGGAGCGCTCCATCTCATCCAGCGAGAAGTCGTGGGGGCCGCGCAGGATGCAGGAGGCGGAGGAATGCGCCTTGGTTCCCTTGATCAGGATGCACTCGTCGTCAGAGATGCGCTCCTGGCTGACTTCGTCGGCGTGGCCCAGGTAGGACGGGTCGAACCGCTCGTCGCCGTTGAGATCCGACAAGGTGCTGAGGAGGGTGCCACCAGAGGCCTTGGCAATTCGTCGCAAATCCTCCTTCTTGCATCTCCTGACGCCCATGGCGCCTCGCTCCACAAACATCTTCATGACCAAGTCATCGATGCCCTTGGTCGTCAGGATGACATTGGCACCCGCCTTCAGAATCATCTCAACTCGCTCGAGGACCATGCCGGACTCTCGGGCGCGAATCTGCTCCAGTTGCTGTGGGTCATCCACCAGAATCTGAACGCCCATCTTCATCCTCTCCTTTTGCAGGTTCATATCCAAAATGGCAATCTTTGCGTCCTGGATACGGGTAGGCATGGCTTGGGAGGCGAMAGTGCAGTTTAGGGCGTAGCCCTTGACCAAGACGGATTCAAGGACACTCTTGCCGTGGGCCTTGAGGATATTGACCGCCTTGACGGGGTACTTCACCTCGTTCCGGTTATTAGTCGACTTGACGGCCAGCATGGCCTCGACGACCATGTCGGCGAAGAACTCGGAGTCGCCGCCGATGATCTTGCTGGACATGGACGTCTTGGCGATGCTGAGGAGCGACTCGCGACCCAGGTTCTCCACCTTGATGCTGACATTCTCGTTGAGGTACTTGACGGCCTCGCGCAGAGCAAGTCGGTAGCCGGTAATGATGGTCGTGGGGTGTATGCGGTTCTTCATGAGCTCGTTGCCCCTTCGCAGAAGCTCGGCAGCAATCAGCACGACTGACGTCGTGCCGTCGCCGACCTCCTTGTCCTGCTGCTGTGCCAAGTCCACCAGGATCTTGCCCGCCGGGTCTTCGACGTCGAGGAGGCTGAGAATCGTAGCGCCGTCGTTGGTCACGGTAACATCCTGGTTGCGTGTGAGGGGTCTGGCCTGGCACGGGGCTAATGGGAGGTGCTTACGCCGATGTCATCCACCATCATCTTGTCGAGGCCGCTGGGGCCAAAGGAGCTCTTGACGACATTTGCAATCGCCTGGGTAGCCAGAACTGCACAAGGTTAGCAGGCTGCCTGCCCGTCGCTGCCACCGGTCGTGCCCATACCGTTCTGGTCGCGGATGTCCGACCCCGAGATCTTCTGGCCGCCGAGGAACAGGGTGCCGTTCCGGGGCTGCTCGAACATGGACGCCATGGCTGCAGCTGTCCAACGCGTCAGGTGGCTTGTGTGATGCTGCGAGTCGGCGACGCTGGGGGGACTGTGAGGAAATTGAAGTCTGCCTTGTGTCGTTCGAGCCACCGCAAGCTGGGTGCGGTAGCTCCAGTGCCTCTGCAATCTGCCCCTCGACACTTTTTCGCCGGAAGCTTGCGTTCTTCCAGCTCCGAGGCCTGTGGCGCGGGGTTGGGGCAAGCCGTGGCTCTTCTGGCGACTAGACCCTGGGGCTCTGGCGGCCCTGATTGGGCGGCGCACGTGCTGGCCTGAATTTTTGCCCTCCTTCAGATTGGAAGGCGCATGGCGGGGCAGTTGCCGCCACCAACACACGAGACCCAAGACACAGAGGGCCCTCCTCGTTGGGAGAAGATGGGGCTTGACTGCACGCACTTCTCGTGACTCACCTGCAGCGAGCATCCGCGAACTGGTGCTGTTGCGTTCCACCCTTCGTCGGTTCTTGAAGACAACATCGAGCAGTTGCCACCATGGACGGAGCCGCCGAGCAATCCAAGAGCGCCTTGAAAAAGGCGGAAAAGCAAGCCAAGCTGGCTGCCGATAAGGCCGCCAAGGCCGCGAAGAAGGCCACCCTCCCCGTCGTTGGGGGCAAGAAGGCGGACGACATCATCGGAATCACCGTGTCCAAGGAAGAAAACTTCCCAGCATGGTACCAGGAGGTGGTGCTAAAGGCCGACATGGTCGAGTACTACCAGGAAATCTCGGGCTTCTTCGTGCTGCGTCCCTTGGCTATGCACATCTGGAGCGAGATCCGCAAATGGTTCACGGGCCACATCGAGGAGATGGGCGTCGATGAAGTCAGCTTTCCCCTTTTCCTGTCCTCCAAGTCACTGGAGAAGGAAAAGGACCATGTGGAGGGATTCGCCCCCGAGCTTGCCTGGGTCACCAAGGCGTGAGTGCCTCCCTATTCCCTGTCCGTGGGCAGTTCAATTGAGCCAATGCTGACATTTTGCGTTAGCGGTGACAAGGAACTCGAGGTGCCTGTCGCGATTCGTCCCACCTCCGAAGCTGTCATGTACCCCTACTACTCTAAGTGGATTCGCAGCCATCGAGACCTCCCTCTGCGACTGAACCAGTGGAACTCTGTCGTACGGTGGGAAGCCAAGCAGACCACCCCTTTCCTTCGTACGCGAGAGTTTCTCTGGCAAGAGGGCCACACCGCACACTTGACGGAGGACCTGGCTGGAAAGGAGGTTTTGGAGATCTTGGAGCTCTATGCTGGTGTGTATGAGCAGCTCCTGGCTCTCCCCATCGTGCGCGGACGCAAGACGGAGAACGAAAAATTCGCCGGAGGTTACTACACCACCACCGTCGAAGGATATGTCCCAACCAACGGCCGAGGTATTCAAGGAGGCACATCCCACTGCCTGGGTCAGAACTTTAGCAAAATGTTCGACATCACCGTCGAGGACCCCAGCAACAAGGGCTCGCACATTCACGTGTGGCAGAACTCGTGGGGTCTGTCGACTCGTGTCATTGGTGTCATGGTCATGGTCCATGGTGACAACAAGGGCCTTGTGCTCCCTCCTCGCGTCGCCAAGGTCCAGACCATCCTGGTTCCTGTCGGCATCAACAAGAGCACCACCCCCGAGGACCGGAAGAAGCATGAGGGTCAGGTTGCCGAGATCCGAGCGACGCTCAAGAATGCTGGTGTTCGTGCCGAGGCGGATTGGAGAGAGGGCTATACCCCTGCGTGGAAGTTCAACGACTGGGAGCTTAAGGGCGTCCCCCTACGCCTTGAGTTTGGTCCCAAGGATGCGGCTAAGGAGGTCGTCAGCTATGCACGAAGAGATACGGGCGAGAAAGGCACCATCCCCATCGCCGACGTTGGTACCAGGGTCGCCGAGCTCTTGGAGACCATCCAAAAGGACATGTACAGCAAGGCCGAGGTCTCGTTCAGAGAGCACCGTCTGAAGATTACCAAGTGGGAAGATGTTCTTCCCGCGCTCGACAACAAGAATGTCGTACTCATTCCATTCTGCCTGGACGGAAAGTGCGAGGATCGCATGAAGGAGCTGACCACGCGCGTTGATGATCAGCCTGACGTTCCCGAGAACCATAAGCTTCCTTCCATGGGCATGAAGAGTCTCTGCATTCCATTCGATCAGCCTGCTGGGGATGAGCTTGTTCCCGGCGAGACTGCCTGTCTCAACCCCGAGTGCAAGGGCAAGGCGCAGAACTGGGTCATGTTCGGACGAAGCTACTAGACAGCATCGCAGGGCCGTTGGGTGTTTTGGCGGGGATTGTATAGGAGTTTGAGTGCGTGGGTTGGGGTCATGATTAACGTCTTGTGACTGCACATGAATTGACGTTGGCAAGATAGGGAGGATAGACGATGAATGGGATGATGAATACGATGAATCTAATGTCTATTGTTGCCTGTAGTGATTAACTAGTATATTCTGCATACTCGACCGGTCGCTCAGCACCATTCGTACTTTTCATTGGCGACCCATTCGACGTCTGCCACGCTGCCGTCTCCAAACCATCGGAGACTGGGAATGCTGTCGCTCTCCCGGACCACGTACTGAGCCTCCAAGTCCTTCATGTCGGCGATGAGCTTCTTGGTCCGCTCATTAGGGTTCCACATGTTTATCTTGGTGCATAGCCACTCCTTGGCCTCGTGTTGGGCCACGCCCACAATGGCCCTGATGGCCTTGGAGAGCTCCCCGTCGGAGGCACCGTCGTCCTCGACCACGAACCGAAGAAAATTGAGCACGTTGATCTCGGGACGCCCCTTGCCGCCGTGCTGGATACGTGCCCAATAGCCCCAGACGCGGGAACCAGAGGCCCCCGGGGGCGTGTAACTGGCGCCGTGGACGGTGGGCGCCTTGGAGAAGAGGTGGTTGGACATGAAGGCCTGGCGGGCAAGGTGCCATTGCAGGGTGTCGAGGTCGGGGATGATGGCGACACGGGTCTTTGCCGGGTCGGCTGGCGCGCCGGAGAGCTTCTTCCGGAGGAGTTCCTCGTCCAGTTGGGCGATGGCCGGCAGGTCGGCATCGAGAATAGGCTTGACGGCGTTGGACGGCTCAGCCGCGGCGGTGGTGGGCTTGACGGGGAAGGATAAATGGGCACTCTCATAGGGCATCCACCCAAGCGCGGCGTAGTACTTCTTGCCGATATCAGAGAAGAGCACGGAAAAAGCGGCCTCGCCGGCCTTTTCGGCCTCCTGCCTGGCCAGTCTCTCGCCGAACAGGGCGAGCATCTTGCTGGCGTACCCCCGGCAGCGGAATTCCGGGTAGGTGAAGCCACTGGCGACGCCATGGGCCCAGACGTCGCGCACCTGGCCGTCCCTGCCGCGGACGAGGGCGCGCTTGCGGAGCGTCTCGCAGGAGGAGAGCACCGGGCGCTCAGCCAGAGGCACGGCGCTGTCAGTGAGGATCCACTGCGAGATGCCGCCGTCGCGGGCGAGCGGGACGGTGAGGAGGTGCTACTCGCGGTCGAGGTAGGCCTGCAGGGTGTACGAGGGGCCCCAGGAGGGATGGGTGTGCGTCCAGACGCGCATCTGCTCGTCGGCGCTGGGGTGGGTGAGGATGAGGGAGGCGGAGGAGGCGGAGGAGGCGGAGGAGGCGTCGGGGAGGGCCATGGCTGCTCTTCCAAGGTTGCTGTGTTGATGGCTGAATGAGTTGATTTTGAATCTTATCATGGGAACGATGTAGACGTCGAAGACAAGTGGCACATTTGCTATGGCGGTCAGGTATGTGACCAGAAGGCGTTGATGACATGAGGCCAAGACGTGGCCGAGTCCGGAGTGCGGACCGAGGCGAGGCCCCGCACCGGCAGACGAGATCGGCACGTAGGGGCAGCAAGCGCCGTGCCGCGAAGTGCGGCCGCAGTACCATGTAACACGGATGCAGAGTACGCGATGAGAAGGGTTCTTGCGGTACGTAATTGAAATGGTAAGCGGTACAGCGCCGTCTTGTAGTGTACAGTAACACGAGGTTCCATCCGAGCCATCATGATTCAGGAAAGTCGTCCAGGAGGCCGCCGTGCCCCGGCCCATCCGTGTCACGAAGGTCGCGGGCCTGCACCGCGAGGAACTGGAGCACATATCGCAGCTGTCTCCGCCGGCTCTCCGCCTCGCCGCCGCCGCCGCCGCCGCCGTGCTGCCTCCCATATTGATCCCGCGCCCGCGCCCGCGCCCGGCCCAGCTCGTCGAGGATGCGCTGCCCGCTCTGCAGGTGCGCCTCGGCGGCGGCCTGGTCGCCGTTGATGGTCTCGAAGATGACGAAGAACATAGAGCACAGGATAGCCTCGCGAAGGTCGGCGCGGCTGGCGCTCGCCGTCCGTGCCTCGCGCAGGGCGTTGCCGTAGCAGGTCAGCGCGGCGCCGTAGTGGCCGCCGCTGCGGTAGTGGGCGTGGTGATGCGTGTCGCCGGAGTGGATGAGGGTCGGGCTCTTGGCGGACATGAGCGTGTGGACGGCGATGTTGGCATAGCGCACGGCGGTGCTGTCGCGGACGAGGCGCGGCATGGTTTCTTTCCAGAATGTGTCGTCGAAGATGCGGAGCTGGGGAGTGGACCCCTGGGTCGTCGCGGAGACTGGCTCGACGCCTTGGCCTAGGGGGCTGGAGGACAGCGATACGTAGCCGCTCGACCGGGACTCTGTGTCGTCGGTCTGACCTCGTCCGTATCGTGGCCGCATCATATGCTCGCCGTCGTCGGGTTGTCCGGGGATCGTCGCGGAGACCGGCTCAACGTTCTGGCCCAGGGGGCTGGGTGACGACGACACGTAGCCACTCGACACATACCCTGCGTCGTTTGTTTGCCGCCGTACGTGGTGTGACTTCACAGCTTGATGGTTGCTATTGTGTTGTCTGGAACCCGCCGCAGGTGGTGGCGGTCTTGCAGGCGAGCTCTGCTGGCTGTCGAGGCTTTCATAGCCGCTGCAGAAGCCGGCCCATTTGATGCAGTTTTTGCAGCACGGCTTCGTTTCGTCGCACTTGACGTGGCGCCGTCTGCGAAAGTTAGGATGCTGTCTTCTCAGGGGTAACGCCGGCGACTTACTTGCCTGTCGTCTTCATCAGCTCTGCACGTTTAGGATTCAGGGGGCAGGACGGGACTACTTACACGTCACGCAGCCGGTGCGTACCTTGGCAAACTTGGCGCGGGTGGCGCGCCGTTGCTTCGTCACGGCAAAGGTGGTCATCATGGATTCTCCAGGCCTGTTCCTGTGCATGTCGGCGTCAGAGGAGGGCGTGTTGAGACGGGCTGCCGCTGACTTACGGTCCGGGCATCAGCATATCACTGTTCATCTCCTCGGGTGGCTCGACGATATCATGGGTAGAAAAGGGGTAGTGTCTGTTTATCCGCAGCGGGATGCGAGCATGTATATCTCCAACGCGGGTCTCGGAGGGCGTGCTGTCCCGCAGTCTTTTATTTCGCATTATCTCGACGCAGTGCGACAACGACGGCATGGATGCGCCAAGACACGTTTATCTACAGGCGCGAGGAGACACATGCTATGCTCGCACTAGCCGGGGATCTCGGCAGTCCCTCACGGGGCTGAGCCAGCCACGTCGAACGGCCCGTTTGCAGCCTTGGAGATCGTTGGGGCAGGCGGCGAGCAAGGCGAGGCCCTGCCCGACGATGGCGGCGCCAGATGTCCTCGCCCAGGCCGGCGCCATTGGCTCCGCCGTGCTGGCTGACGAGCAGCGGGAAGTCATGAACTCCCGGGGCCAGGCAGCGTCCCAACAGGTCGGTGGACGGCGGGCGGTGATTGGGCCGATGGCTGGGCGAGGTTGGCGAGGGAGAGATGTGTGTCATGGTGAGAGGTGCACGAGCGGGCTCCCCGGTCAGCCCTACGAGGCGCAACGTCAGCACGGCGCGATCGAGGATGACGGACGCCGCTGGCAGCGGATGCTTGGGTTCCGTCCGACTCAGCGACTCCACCGTGGGCGTCTCGCGAGTCACCGCCGTCGGATGGACGCTGGCGCCAGGCCAGGCACAGCGTGAGTCGGAGCCGGCGTCAGCACCGGCCCCGACTGGGAAGTCGTTTCGACGCCTGCGGTGCTTCGGGCCTGCGAGGCCCATTGGCCCTGGGTGCGATGCGTACGGGGTCGAGCCTCTGGGCCCCGGCCGGCAGCGCGTGCCGCTGGGCCGCTGGACGCTCCATGATGCCGGCAGCGGCACGTTGCATTGCACGGCGTGCAACCCAGCAGCAACCCAGCAGCAACCCAGCAGCATCCCAGCAGCAACCCAGCAGCATCACCGCGGCGTCATGATTCTTGCTCAACCCCCGTGCCCCGTCACGCTGCATGCGCATCGCGGTGCACTGCTCGAGGCGGCGACCGGATCCCCGCCGTTTCCAGGCCGAGCAGTGCGCTGCCACGCCGCGGCATGGCGGTGAGGCACCACCGCCATCGCCGACCTGAGATGCAGCGCCGTCGGCATCGCCGAGGCGGCCGCAGCCGGCCCCGCCTTGCGGCATCAGTGCGAGACATACGAGGACGAGGACGAGTACATATCCCCCCGGGGCCCCAACCCTCTGCGGGTACAAGTTTCAAACACTGTCTGGCCGCCTCTGAACACGTATCTTGCTCTGGCCATGGCGTTGCTGCTGCCCGGCTTTGGTGCCGTCGCCATGCGTCTGGCGAGGGCCCGGGGGACGTTCTAGAATCCAACGTTAATATCGGGCGAGCTATAGGACTGACAATGCCATTCTTTCCGTGCTGCTCGTGTTAATTGCCTCGGAACAGATCTGTTGCTGCCATCGTGCTTGTGAATGCGCCGAGAGCTGAACCGTGGATCCCGACACTCACTCTCTCGACAAGCCTCGCTCCGCGAAATGAACCCATCGAAGCCAAGCCCCGACACATCTCCAGTAAATCGAGGCTCCGGGCCATACTGCAAGGGGCATTCAAGCAATGCTTGGAAATGTATTTTTTCATTGCAAGTGCAGCGTAATAATAGCTCCTTGCTCACGACGCCACCCCCGTTGATGGTGGGGTGCTCTGGCCTGGCGGCCCTAATCGAGCGAGGGGCAGCACTTTGCACCCAGCATACTGATCACGAAGGCTTCAGCCACGTCCTCCACTTCAGACCATCACAGGCTCTAACATGGCGCTGCCTCTCCCCCCGGGCCTGGTCCCCTCCGAAGTCGCCTTCCTGTGCGACATGGAGCTCGTCACGGTGCTCCCGCGACAGCGCCTCGAGAGCATCGACCTCCTCTCTGTGAGCGTCCCCGTCGCGTCTCCTGCCGTCCACCGCTTCTCCCTCCGCGCACGACGTCTCTAACGCCTTGATCACAGGGCGCGACACCGACCCTGCGCCCGCCGCATCGGAGCAACCTGCCATTGTGGCTCGCCATCCTCCTCAAGAAGCAGCGCCGCGCCAACATCGTGCCCCCGCCCTGGCTGCACTCCGACTCGCTGCGCGACGTCATACACCTCGAGACCATGGTCGACACCAAGGGCTGGGCTCCTCCGCCGCCGCCCCCGGCCCGAGCCGATAGTCGAGGAAACGCACGGCGATTTGGTGCCGTCGACGATGACAAGACGGTCCTGTCGCCGCCCTTTCTGCCCTCGTGTACCGCCGTCGCGCCGTCTGGCGCCCTGCCCTACCACTGGTTCGAGCTCGCCGAGATGCTCCTTGCGCATGCGGCAGACGACGTCTACTCTGCCTCCGAGGTCCGCTCGCTGCTGCGTGACCTGCAGGAAGTCAGGGCTGCTAAGATGCGGACCAGCACGACATTGCTCGAGAGCGGCGTCGACGGCGTCATGAGCCTTCGTGGTGTCGGTGCCATGGAGCTGGCCGAGAGCAGGGGCTTCGTCACCGGCGTCGTCGAGGGAGTGCGAAAAATTGGGGCCAGCGCCGAGGCCGTCCGTCGCGAGGAGGAACAGCGTGGAGGCCGCGACGACGACGAGCCCAGTGACGACGACATGGGACTGTGAACAACACGGCCTGCGCTGTGGTGACACGGGGCTATGTACATTTTTGTTTCAATTCTCTATGCTGGCAAGTATGAAGACGATATACCCAACTTTTCGAGTCTCCAACTAACAACAAACCACGTTCTGTTACCTGAGTCCAAGATGAATGCTGACCCTTATACAATAGAAATAGCAATAGCAAACATGCATGGACGGGCTATTCAAAAGCCCTAGCTCGACAATTCGCGCTACAGCGAATCCTCCAGCAGAAATCCCATGTAGTCCATCCGGATGTCGTATCCACCTGCTGCGGCGACTGGGTGGTTTGCGGCATCAGCCCATGCAGCCTGCTCCTCGAAGTAATGGTCCTAACACTCCTCCAAGCATCGTAGCAGAGACGCAGGTTTCGACCGTTGTTGCAACGAGGGCAGCCAGATCCTCAGTGACACCCGTGGACGCTGCACCCAGGACCCATCATCTCGTGGTTTTGCGCAACTCAACCGGGGTGCACGCGTAATTTCGCCATGAGGGTTCCGTCTGCTGGGCTGGGAGAACCGACAGAAGACAAAGAAGAGCTGGAAAAAGAACTGCTCCGAGGGTCTGGTTTGCGGGAGGCAATGGCATCCACGCTGACAGAATCCCTGTTGTCGCCCGAGGGATCGCGATAGATCTCGAAGCTGAGCTCCCGCCGGGACTGTGGGGTAAGGAGAAGAGTATCCGAAAAGCGAAAATCGCCACCACCGTCTTCGATACCACCGTCTTCGATACTCCTCACTGATGGACTCCGGAAAGCGTCTCCAACGTCGCCGGCTTCAACCGAGGGTAGCACGACATCACCCGAGGCCGAAAGATGCTGCCGTGTGCTCAGCGGCTCCTCAGTTGGCGCAGAGTTCTCCTTGTCCGAAACCTGACCCGGAGATTGCTGGGGGGCTGGGGCTGGGGCTAGAGCAGAGGTCGTCAGCGGCAGATTCATAGATGTACTGCCCCTGGCCTGACTTGCCTCGGCGCTCAAAGTCCTCGCGGGAGCAGAGACGCCTGGCGCCGAGCATCACGGCCGATGCCTCGGAGTTGGCTTCGGATCCACCCTCTTCCGCCTGGGGGCCCGGGCGCTTGCTTTCAACAAGGAACCCCTCGGTGCGGAAGCGGACGAGGCAGTCAGAGGAGTTTGGCGCCTTCTCGATGCCAGGGGGGATGACCTTGGACGGAGGCGTCTGGGGAAGGCGACGCAGCTTCGTGGCGATGGGGTTCGGCTTGGGCTTGGGCTTGGCCGCGGCGCGTCGCTTCCGCTTGATGGTCTTCCTGCGAGGAGCCTTCGCTACGAGGTCTCCCTCGGCGGGAGCCGGCTTGGGCTTGGCCGCGGCGCGTCGCTTCAGCTTGATGGCCTTCCTGCGGGGAGCCTTCGTTGCGAGGCCTCCCTCTGCGGGAGCCGGATTGGGCTCAGCTTCGTGTCCGGGTCTCTCATCCGAGACCGAAGTGTCACCTGCGGAAGCCGTGGAGAGCGAGCTTTTCGGCCCCCAGATGATCTTGAACTTTGGCTTGTGCTTGGGGTGGGAGTGAGGAAGCCTGTGGAGCACCTCACGGGTGGAAATGTGCACTGGGTCAGGCGGCAGGGACTCGGAGGTACGGTTCCTGGCGTCGAGGCCCGTCATGATCTTGGGCGCGCCGGCAAGTATGGAGCGGAGCCGGGTGAGCCTGAGGGGCCTCTGCTCATCGCCAACCTTCCTAACGCGCTTTTTGGCAAGAATCATCTTATTGTATGTATACAGGAAAATGGGTTCTTGGGGAATGCAAGGTTGATGAGATTTGGAGAGCTGTCGATGAGATTTGGAAGAGCGGTCGATGAGGTTTGAAGCAGCTGTTGACTTCCCCAGGAGATGTGAATGGACAAGAGTGGTCGATTGATTCAGGATGCTTGGCGGCGTGTCACGTCGCGAAGATTGTCTTGTGTTGTTGTTGGTGTGTCGTTTGGTCTCAACAGGGCTCCTGATTTATGCGGCGGCGGGTGGCAGGAGTGATTGCGGCCAGGAGTGATTGCGGCCAGGAGTGATTGCGGCCAGGGGTGATTGCCGAAGACGTTGGCGTCCCCTTTGAGTTTTGCTGCCAACTTTTTGCGCCACACAAAGGGGACTGGGTGGACGAGATCTGCCGGACGAAGAGCTCTGCCGGACTAGCAAAAGCAGATTTTTGATTTGTTTGTTGCTCCTTCTTTTTCTCGTCTAGGGGGGGCCGCCGGTGACAAAGGGGTCGCGTCGGCGTCGGTTTGCTGAGCAACGGGTTTAGAGTTGCGGCGTAATGTTTAAGCGTTCGGGCGCAGCAGCCACAAAAAGGGACCGCGTGTGCGGTGAACAGGATCTGGACCTATGTCTGCCATGGCGATGACTGGTGAATGGACGGCGGTGAGGCTGGCTTGGCTTCATCTACCCTCACGATGCTGTTTGCTGCTGCGACATGACTCGCTTGTGAGTTTACTATCCGAGTTGCGTGGGAGTTCCTGCTTGGTAGTCGAGGGATCASCGGCACGGCGATGTACACTCGCTCCGTCCATGTCAGGTATTTGAGTGGGCGAAGTATATCCTGGATATGGGGTACTGCTTGCCAATTGACAAGACGCTGTGCTCACACCCAACGTGCTCATATTCCACATCTCTCGCTGGGTACCGCAGATAAGCACCACCCTAATGCCGTTTGCAACCATGGCTCCCAGGCGGTTCATTGCTTCGGAACCTAGACGAGCGGTGGCCGGGTTGCCTGAACTGTCCCTGCAAGACCTGAAACTCAAAATCGCCGAGGCGCCTGTAGGCATATACATTGCTCAGGTCAAACATATTTGGAGACGTGACTGATCGTCTGCTCGTGTTGTTGAGGCTGGCCCATGATTGGCCACACTGCCATTTTACTGAATTCTTCGCTTCTTGAATATACATTGGATGCTTTCAAAGCCTGCCACCGCTCGTGAGGTTGGTCTGCGGGGCCGAGCCCGGGGAACAAGTGGACGTATGCTAGGCGACGGGCCAACGGGGCTGAGCTTCCATTAAGGCCCGATGGTCAACACGGCAATAATAAATGACACGTCGAGCCGGGTGTGCGACGGCGTTGAGTCTGGGTCAGTCCAATCAGATCACCAGCTCGTGGCGTCTACTGTTGTGGGCAGCTGGATCAGTAGGAGGGCTTGCCTGAGGGAGCAGAAGCAAAGGCAGCAGCGTTCGCTAACGACGGGGGCGGGAGGCCCTTGGCAAGATACTACTCTCGTACGGATTACAAAGAAGAAAATAGGACCCCAGCCCGTACATCGTTGTCGGGACAGCAGCTGTCGTCGATCGACGAAGTTCAGGATGCTCGGATGAAGTGGTATAGCAGGCTAACCACTTTGAATTAGCGCCGGGCAGTTTTTAGGCCGCTGCAGGGACGAGCTCCTGCGGGCGAACGGCGGCAGCGGCAGATGCCGCGCGATGTGACGTATTGGTCGGTCCGCTCTGGTGCAGTGAAGCTCGTCCCGCGTCCCGCTTTGTCCGAAACAGGCAGCTTGTATTGAGACACTGCTCTCGGTTGCCTCCTCCTCCATCTCCTCTTCCCTCCTCAACCGCCGCCGCTGAATATCACCAGTACCATCGTCTGCACATAATAGTTTCCGTCGCGCTTCGTCACCATGAAGTTTTCCCAGGCTTCGCTCCTCGCCGCTTGCCTGCCCGCCATCACGGCCCGCTACATCGAGACCAGCGAGGGCGGGCCGAACAGCAATGTTGTCCTCGAGCCCAGCTCGGAGAAGTTCCTGATCGAGACGGCGCCAGGCAAGACCCGGTGGGTCACGGAAGAGGACAAATGGGACCTGCGACGCGTTAGTTTCGACGCCTGGCTTTGGCGTGCCCCGATGCTGACAGCGGTCGACAGAGCGGCCAGCGCTTCATGGACATCACCGACACACGCGACCTCGGCACCAAGAACGTCGGCCCCCGAGCCACCGTGTCCTTCCCCAAGGAATGCGTCCACCAGAAGGAGGTCGGCGAGCTGGCCGAGAAGCTCGACAAGTCGCTGATGAAGACGTGGCTCGAGAAGCTCTCCAACTTCCACACGCGATACTACAAGTCCGACTACGGCCTCGAGTCCTCGGAATGGGTCCTGGCCAACGTCAACGACATCATCAAGGAGGCCGGTGCCCAGGCCACGGTCCGTGCTGAAAGCTTCGGGCACAAGTGGCCGCAGAACTCAGTCATCGCGACCATCCCCGGCCGGTCCAACAGCACCGTCATCATTGGCGCGCACCAGGACTCCATCAATCTGTGGCTGCCGTACATCCTGAGCGCCCCGGGGGCCGATGATGATGGTAGCGGCACTGTCACCATCATGGAGGTGTTCCGCACCCTGCTCAAGTCCAAGGATGTCGTCGAGGGCAAGGCGGCCAACACCATCGAGTTCCACTGGTACAGCGCCGAGGAGGGCGGCTTGCTCGGCAGCCAGGCCATCTTCCAGTGGTACGAGGACAGCAAGCGTGATGTCAAGGCGATGCTGCAGCAGGACATGACGGGATACGTGCAGGGCACTCTGGACGCCGGCGACCCAGAGAGCGTCGGCGTCATTGTCGACTACGTTGACCCTGGCCTGACGACGTTTGTCAAGACCGTCATTGAAGAGGCAAGTCGGCCCGTCCACGCCATCCTCTCTCTCGTGCTACCTGCTAACCCCGTGCAGTACTGCAGCATCCCCTGGGTCGAGACTAAGTGCGGCTACGCCTGCTCGGACCACGCCTCCGCCTCCAAGGCCGGATACCCCTCTGCCTTTGTCATCGAGTCGGCCTTTGAGCACTCGGATCCCCATATCCACACTAMTGATGATGTGATTAAGTACCTGTCATTTGACCACATGCTCCAGCACGCTCGCATGACCCTCGGCTTGGTCTACGAGCTGGGCTTCAACAAGTTTGACGACGAGGCCGCAGAGGCGTGGGGTGAGCTGTAGAGCAACTCGGCGGGGGTTGATGGATGATGTTCTTGTTAGCAGGCAGGGTTGGAAGATTTGAATGGACAACAGTCTTATTGTTTGTGAGGCGAGTGTCGCACCAGGCATAGGTCGGCCGTGTCATGGAAACGATGGATTCGACGAAACTGAGAAGATGCCCTGGCTCGGATCAAGTTGGCTGGATGACAGTGGGTATCATTACGAAGTACCTTTTCCTCTATTCTGACAGACGCCATTGACCTATACCTCGCATGCCCCCAACACAAGACTTTTGAAATCATCCACCAGACCCATGCTCTGCCTCGCGGCCACTGCAACCGCCCATGAGGACATGTACTCCATATCCACGCAGCCCAAACACGCAGTCATCGCCTCACTGCGGCGGGGGCTGCTGCTGMTGCCCGCCCCACTGCTGCTGCCCATTCTGCGCCTGCATCTGGTTCATGAGCGCGGCGATGAGCGCCGGGTTAACAAACGCACCGGCGCCGCTCGCCTGGGCCTGGGCCTGGGCGCCCTGTGCGGGCCAGCCGGGCGGCGGGGGCGGCAGCGCCGGCACCCCGTGGCCTTGGGGCGGTTGTTGCGGCCAGCCGGGGAACTGGAAGCCGAAGCTGGGCATGGCGGGGTCGGCGGCTTGGGGCGGAGGGGGAGGAGCGGCGTTGGTGTTCCAGGGGCCGCTGGGCTGGGGCTGATGCTGATGCTGAGTCTGATGCTGGTGTTGTTGGTGTTGCTGAGGGTGCGGTTGGTGGCCTTGGGGCGGAAGAGAGTAGCCGTCTCGGGGCTGGGAGTAGCCGCCGCGGCCGCCGCCTCGACCGGAACCTCGGCCTCTGCCTCCTCTGCCTCTGTGGTCTCCTCGGCGGCCGCCACGCTGGAAGTTTGGCCGCGGTGGGAGCTCGACAGGTTCACCGGAGGCCGCCCCGGTGCCGTAGCCGGGCGGTCGAGTCAGGGGCTTGTAAGGCCCATCGTCGTCGTAGTTCAGTCCTCCATCCGGCGCCATCTCCTGGCGCAGGGGGTGCGGCCCTCTGCCTCCGCGGCCGCCGTCGCCCGCGGCCGCGTGCCTGTTCCGCTTCTTCTGCTTGAGCGCCCGCTTGTACTCAGCCTCCTTCTCGTCGTCGGAGAACTCCATCTCGTCGTCGCCCACCTCCTCGTCGTGGATGTTGCTGGCGTCGGAGCCCTTGATGCTCTTGAGCGGCTCGGTGAAGACGTACGAGGCGTGGTCGACCGGGTAGAAGATCTTGGTCCCGAGCGCGATGCCCAGCTCCTTGATCTCGTCCTGCGAGTTGAAGCGCACCGTGTACATGGGCTGCAGGACCTTGCCGATGGTCTCTGCGACGACGCCGATGACGGCCCGGTCGGCGTTGCAGAGGACGGAGCCAGCGTCCAGGACTTGATACTCGCCTGGGGTGATGGCCTTGATGAGCATGATGTTCTCCACGATGTGCTCCGCCGTGCCGAGCTCTTCAATCTTCATCTCGGGCGTGATGGTGACGTCGGGTCTCGGGATGGTTTCTTCGGGCATCTCGTTCTTTGTCCGCATCTGATTTGCCGTCGTCGCCGCTCCGCCCCTGGCACCTTCGTCGTCGGAACCGCCCTCCGTCTCCATCAGCAGCCGTGCAGTCTCCTCGACGCCGAGGAGCTCGTACCCCTCGTTGTCGGAATCCTCGCCCGAGGAGTCGGAGCTGCTGGACTCAGAGGACGACTCGTACGGCGACGAGTCGATCTCCCACTCTAGGTTCTCGCCTTGGCCATTTGGCGGCTCGGCCGGCGGCGCCGCTTCTTGTGTCTGCGGTTCTGTCTGCAGCTGCTGTGTCGTGGTTGAGCTCTCGAGTCCTCCGATGGCCGCCTCCAGGGCATGCGTCAAAGACGGAGGGCTTTTGGGCTGATCAACGGCCATTGCGTCTTCCGTCGCAGGTTGGTCTTGCGGCGCATGGTCTCCCTCGCTAGGATTGGCCTCTTCTTCCTTCTTTTCACTTGCCGCCGGCTCGGCTGCTGGCTCAGCGGGTGGCTGGTTCGCGTCTTGCATCTGCGCGTCCGGCTCAGAGGGGGCGGCGGCTGCAACGTCGACATCGGACGGTAGTAGAGGAGGCAGCGTCTCGTTCGGCTTGGCCTGTCCTAGACCGGGGATTTGGAAGCCCGACATGGCTTCTGCGCCTTGTCGGTATTGGTCGTCTCGAGATCGGTCTCGCGCTTGAACTTGGGCGGTCAGGTCAGTTGTGCCGTACCGCGGGGCAGCGCAAGGGCGGTCGGCGGGACCGTTTCTAGTTGGATTGGGACAAAAGAGAGAGACTATGCTCAAAGACAGTACGTATGCATACAAGCGACGGCAACAGAGCCTGGTATGAAGCAGACTTGCATGTTGGAAAAATTCCAGCCTTGCAGGGTCCGTCTCCAAAGAAAAGTCGAGGTGAATGGGCCTGGGCTGCCCTGGTGGATCCCGGGCAGCATTAGCGCGCCTTCACCGGGGCCGCTCACCGAGTTAGTGGGCACTACGAAGTACTTCGTACCTAGAGGCACCAAAAAGTTGAGCTCCCCAACGTGATGACGACAGGTTTCCTTCAACACCAACAACAAAGCACAGCTCGCGAGCACCAGAGTCACCATGGCTCCCAAACCAGCCGAGGAGACGAGGCGGTTCGAGCATCCCGATGCTAGCCATGCGAAGAAGAAGTGCGGCCCAAGATTACCTCTCTGAGCCTCGGTGCTTCCCGCCTCATTGCTAATGCGTGCTTCGCGACAGGCGCAAGGGCCCGTATCCCATTGAGCCCATCACAGCTTTCTACGTCTTCTTGGCTGCCGGTGTCGTTGCGGCCCTGTTCGCGCCAATCCAGGACTGCGACGAGACGTTCAACTACTGGGAGCCCGCGCACTACCTCTCCCATGGCTACGGCCTGCAGACGTGGGAGTACTCTCCTGAGTACGCCATCCGCAGCTGGCTGTACGTTGCGCTGCATGCGGTTGTCGGCAACGTACGACGGTTGCTGCCGCAGTCCACCAAGGTGAGGCTCCATTGCAATCTCGTGGCCTGCGAGAATTAGTAACTCAACTGTAAAGATGGCCGAGTTCTTCTTCGTCCGATATGGCCTCGCCTTTGTCTGTGCTCTCTGCCAGACAGTCATGTTCAAGGTCGTCTGCTCCACCCTCAATGGCAGGATCGGCATCTTCTTCCTGATTGTCACGGTCACTAGTCCTGGAAATTTTCACGCCAGCACAGCATTCCTGCCCTCGAGCTTTGCCATGTACATGTGCATGCTGGGGGCCGCCTCCTTCATGAACTGGCGCGGAGGCCTCAAGACCACTCAGGGCATCTTTTGGTTCGCCATGGCAGGCATCCTTGGCTGGCCATTCGCGGCAGCACTTTGCGCGCCATACATCCTCGAGGAGGTAGTCTTTACACTCTTCAGCGACAGGGAGACTTTTATCGAGTCCATCATCCGGCTCTTCCGTGGTGTTATTGCTGGCTTGCTCATTTTGGTGAGTGTGCATCGCCCAGTGGGGCTTGGGTTTTACTTACCATCTCCAGTTCTTCGACTTCATCATCAACCTCTTCTTCTACAAGAAGGTCGCAGTTGTCACCTGGAACATCGTCAAGTACAACATCTTCTCATCGACCGGCGGCCCTGAGCTGTACGGCACCGAGCCCTGGACCTTTTACTTTAAGAACCTGGCCCTGAACTTCAACATATGGTTCGTCCTAGCTTTACTGGCCCTGCCCCTGTTCTTCATCCAGAAGGTCGTCGCGCCGTCTGGACATGGCTTCCAGACTGGGCTACGAACGGTTGTGTTCGTCGCGCCGTTCTACATGTGGCTAGCCATCTTCACCGCCCAGCCGCACAAGGAAGAGAGGTTCATGTACCCCGTGTATCCCTTCCTTGCTCTCAATGCCTCCATGTCGCTGCACATTATCCTGTCTGCCATCGGCAGCTCCGACCCATGCACGCTCATGGGGAAGATTCCCGCGCGCTTGAAGCTATTTGCCGTCAGCGTCGTCGTCTTCTTGTCGTTGGATGCCAGCTTGGCCCGGATTTACGGCATATACTCCGGATACAATGCTCCACTGAGCATCTACAAACCGCTCTGGAATGGCAGTGGGGGCCAAAACGCGGTAGGCGGAGAGGGCGATCTTGTTTGCTTGGGCAAGGAGTGGTACCGCTTCCCGTCGTCCTACTTTCTCCCGCGGGACATGCACGCCAAGTTTGTGCGCTCCGAGTTCCGTGGGCTGTTACCAGGCGAGTTTTCCGAGGCCAAGACCGGGTTTGGCTTCTGGAGCGGCACGTGGCTGCCGACGAGCGGGCTCAATGACCGCAACGAAGAGGACATGGGCAAATACGTCGAGCTGCGGATGTGCTCATTCCTCGTGGACACGCAGTTCCCTGAAAGGACGGATCCGCTGCCGCCCAACGAGCCAGACTACATTGCGGATACAGAGATGTGGGACATTGCCAGGTGCGAGCCATTCCTCGACGCCGCCAACACCCACATTCTTGCACGGACCCTTTGGGTCCCTGATCTGGAGATTGTCCCTGACAAGTTCAGGAGGAAGTGGGGCCGCCACTGCTTACTGCAAAGGAAGAGGGCGTATTAGCAGTGATGTTGTATTAATATAGACAGGCGATTGTGGTAAATAGACGGGTTATATGCTCGCCATAGTCCGTACTCCCTCCGTGCTACTGTATGGGCAACACAAAGATAGAAAGCTGTGCAATTAATTACACATTTACGATATAACCACGATAAATTTGTGCAAAATGCCTTGTCAACACATTTCATCGTTGCAACACGATGGAGCCAGAACCTGGCATTAGTTGTGGCGCTAGCTCGCGACCACCAGGATGGTGAGGTCATAATAACCCAGCTCAAAACCTCGACTCATGATCAGCGAACCTGTCATCCTCATCAAACAATCTCATAGAATTCACTCCAGAGAGCTACCCCGATGTCAACGAACACCCTCTAAGCACAACCGCGAGCAGGCCTCATCGTTCCACGTCTATGGCGTCCATGCTCGTCGCCCTCTTCGTTTGCGCGCGATCACTCTACGTTTCTCGCAAGGAGAAGCAGTTCAAGAAGCGACAGCGCGCCTTGATGCAGGATGAGACGACAAGGGAGAAATCGCCACCGGGGCCGCGCAGCACCGAGGCCGTGACTTCTCCGAGGAGCCGGAGCAGTGGCGGTAACGAGATGGCGAGGATGGATAGCCACGATGACGGAATCGAGGCGGCCCAGAGACATGGCCACGACGGAAATGAGGCGGCACGGGCCGACTCGGACAATGAAAGCTGGTTAAGTGAACAGTCGACGCTGGCTGGCGATTACGATGGCGGTGGACCGACAGGGCAAGGCGGCCTACATGTATCTTGATATCGCATTGAGCTATGACGCCTGTGGCGTCACTGGAGTCGAAATTGGACATGTAGGCTTGGTGTCGAAAGAGTAGCGCTGCATTTCGTGAGCCACAGGCCATTCATTGCCTTCGTGGTCCTCCGTGACGCGACAGAGCAGGTGTTACGACCACGGCGCGAAAGGATGAGGTGCAAGGGACGTTGCCATCAGGCATGTTACGTAGTGGCCAGCGAAGAATGCCGGCCGTACAAACTAGTTAAGCKGAAAGATCTTCTGCTCCTCCTCCCAGATCCGCACGAGATCAGTCAGCCCGATCCTCATATTAGGATCCTGCTCTGGGCAGCGCATCACAGCAGCTTTCCACGAATCTGGTATGTTAGCAGTATGCACTTCGCAGCGAACGGTAATCTTAGCGAGCTCGAGATGGTCGCATTCCTCCTGCGGCACTTCCAGCAGCAGCATCCACATAGTTCGACCCGGACTGAATACCTCTGCCGCCTCACAAGCCCTCGGCCATCGCCTGCTCCACTCCGGGAAAACGTTCCATTCCGGCCGACTCCTGGGGAGGTTCTTCCGCATAGGCCCCGAGTATCGGGTGTACACCAGCCTCGTAAAAGCACATGGTTCGTCTACCTCGTCTACATCCCATTCACCATTTGCTTCCGGCGCGAGCGTGTATAGGGGTGCCCCGCTCTGTCCCCAGTCGATCAGTATCGCATTTTCCTGGTCATCCACATGGATGTTTGCCGGTTTGATGTCCATGTGGTACGTGTGCGCTATATGGTGTGCATGCGCGACCTGCTGAACTCATGTGAAGGCACCGGCGCGCCTTGTCTCGCAATCCAAGGCGGCTTCCGTCCTTTTTGCATCTTGTAACCTGATCGTCCAGAGTCCCCCGCGCCATAAAAGGATAAAGGGCGCGGCCCTCGTCGCCGGGATGTCCAGCAACGACGATGATTCGTGGAGGAGATGAGATGTTTGGATGCGGTGGCATCAAGAAAACAGTCTGGACTGCGTGATAGAAAACGTCCCGGCTGTGCTTAAGTTCGTCCTAGGACGTCAGAAGGCCACCGAAATCAACGCCTTTCCAGGCGTACGGAGATTTGCCTCGGTCGAGGCTCGGCGAACGACGGGAGATGTTCCCCTTCCTGGTAGGCGGTAGACTATGATGAGTTCTCTATGGTCGACATACTCGTATCCCAGCTACATGGCATCGTTTGCGAGTAGGGAGTGGGCTGGTAACAGGGCGCCCAAGTATTGTTGATAGAGCTTTGGCTCATAGCGTACGTGCCGGCTGACCAGCGCCCCGGCATCGTCGTCAATGTCAACGTTACCCGTTGGTAGGTCCTCTGGGAAACCAACTTAGTGTGTAACACTAAGTTGGGCGGAAATTCGCCCTTTGACAGTGTAACTGTGCAATTGATATATCTTTCTTCAAACTACGTCGCGATAAATTTTTTCTTATATTTTAGTGTGTAACACTAAGTTGGTTTCCCAGAGGGACCTACCAACGGCTAAGTGTAAGGGGATAGTCAGTGAGTACCTCCGGTCAGGTATCAAATATGTATCAAAGATGTAGGAGTATAATGTCTTGGCATTCAGTTCTGGCTATCCTCTTGTTCGGAAGACTGAATCTTGCAGAGGGGGAAATCCCTCTGCGTCCGGAGAAGTCGAGAAGGGTTCCGCTTCTCGACTACGTAGCGCATCCCACGCCGATGATCAACGACCCCTAGCTGACAAATAGTACCTAGTGTTACCGTAGACTCTCTGCCAGCTTGTACCTCCTGGCCACGCTTCTCACACGCAGGCTGTAATTAAGTCTAGCGCTAGAGGTAATATTCTTTAACGAGGAAGTCGGACACAACCCACGACAGGAGCTGTGCTCAGGGGTCCTAGACGGTCACCGTGTACTTGAGGGACGTAGTTTGATAGAGGAGAACGCACACACCGAAAGGACTCTGCGTGGACGTTGGGCTGTTGCACTCAAGTCTCTCGGGCGTTAACACTCACACGTTCGGCGTACGGTATTGCTGCCGCAAATATGCAATTCGGCTATGCCTGGCGGGCCGCATCACTAAGCACTGTGCGCATCGCGGCGCGCTCCGGAATGTTTCGCTGCCAAACATTACCGTCAGGTCCTGAAAGCATGCTACGATACGGCTCGCAAGACTCTGGCCGAGTACTCTCCAGCGACGAGAGTCTGAGAATGGCGGTGATGGCGGTACCTACTCCGTACCCTTGACGATAGATGTAATCGTACGAAGTACGCAGCCCTACGAGTACGTCGGGGCTTGACCAGTGTCTATTCAATAAGCCGATGCCGTCGTGTCGCTTAAGCAAAGGAAGGGAGAGAAGAATTCGGGGCGGGCTCCTGAGTGGTCGCCAGGGGCGATGCATGACAGGGAACAGGGTCCGGGGCACCGGGGCTCCGGTGACAATACAATGCAGTTCGGCGGACGTCCGGTGTACTACTACTTATCGCAAATACCGCTGTTTTCAGCCGTTTTCAGCCTTTCCCCGGTAAGGATCACATTCAGCGACCAGCTGTATTCGTTGACGGATACATCGCTTTAATACCCTGCGTACTTCACTGGGGAGTAGGGCTAGCACTTTTCTACCGCATTCATCCAATAATTCAGGTCGGACCCCTCAAGTTGCCCGCGCCCCTGACCTCAAGCGACGTGGCCCGATATCAATAGGTCTCCATCCCTTGAGCAGTACGGCTTGTGGGTCCCCTCTCGCCCAATGACTAGCATAGTACTTTGACCGTTGCGATAAATATACTCCGTACGAGCCAACGATCTAGTTMAAAGAAGTATCGTTGATGCGCTTAGCATCTGATTGGTTTTTGACCCTGTAATTTAGGACCCACAAGCCATACGACTGCCCTCGAATCTCGGCAGCCTTTTGCCGTGTCTGACTCGTGTCGTGTGTGGTCTCTTGTGGGGCAACAGCCATGTCATCCATCTCGTCAGCAGTTCGAGTAGGGTTATTTTTGGAGTGGGACGGAGGACGTACGGAGTACTCGTACTCCACCAACATCCCGCCGCCCTCGCTTCCTGGGACTGGAGAGCGGCATTGCAGCAGTTTAGCATTGTGAGCTGATCCTTCCGATGAGCGCAGGTTGAACACGGCGGGTAAGCGAGGGTCTTTTTCGGCTTGCCGCATCTGAAGGACCCGGAGGATAGGACCAGCGAGTACGTACGAGTACTTGCACGGACTGAGCTCTGCCGAATCCTTCGTCGGTGCAGGTAAGCAGCCACGCAACCAGCCACAAATTGCAGGAGGGCCAGCGCGCTTACAAAAAGGGCTGCCAGCTGCTGCATCCACAGACAGGAAACGTCAACCTCACTGCTCGAGCATCTCACAGCAACACCCGCGATCACAACCGTGGCCAGGCTCGCGATGGATCGTATCAGACTAGACGAGGGTTTCCAGCTCGACGAATTTAACGCGGGAGGGTTCATCTCCAACCTTCTGGGCAGGTCGGCTCGTGCAACAATCATTGTGACCACACTTCTCCTCGGAGGCCTCATTATCTCTCCTCTCGTGAGCTGGCTTCTGTCGCCTAGTCAGGATCCTCGAGAACCTCCTCTCATCAGGCCGACGATTCCCTTCGTTGGACACATCATCAACCTGATTAGATTCCAGAATGAGTTCCACCCAGTGCTTTAGTGCGTCTTGAATCCACCTTGTCAATCCGCCCGCAGGCCGAGAGTTGCCATACTAAGAGATGATTACGTCGCGCAGCAAGGCCAACTCGTCGATGCCTATAGCTACCCTACCTATGCTGAACGGAAAGATATACACGATATTCGACCCGGATCTGATCCAATCTGCGCTACGGTCCAAAACAGCAAGTTTTGACCCGTTTGTGATCGAATTTGCTCAAAAGTCCTTTGGCCTCACGGATGCGACCTTTGCTAAAATCAACAGTCAGCCTAGGCTCGTTCCAGACTTCACGGAGGCGATCCACAAGAGTTTTCAGCCAGCGTCGCTGCAAAAAATGAACATACATTTCCTTGGTAGCATCTCAGCCAAGTTGGACCCGATCAACSATGCGACGTTCGAGGTTGACGAGGGAAATGCAGGAAGGGAAAGGAAGATTGATGCCGGGCTGGAGGTCGGAAACCTCTATGGTTGGTGCAGAGATGTCATGAGCATGGCGACGACTAAAGCCTTGTACGGGGATCATGATCCCTTCACCGAAGACCCCAGCTTGATCTCTGCCATTTGGTATGTAATACCATTTCGGCCTTTGTCGTCAAGAGGCTCACATGAGTTTATCCATATTTAGGACCTTTGAGAAGACCCTCCCCTTCTTCCTTTTGTCCCTGTTCCCTTCGATTACCATGCCCAAGGGCTTTAAAGCCAGACAGACGTTACAGAAAGTCATGACGCGGTACTACGAAAGCGAGCATGATGTGAATGACCCTACCACATCCACCATGACCGCCAACCGCGCCAGTTGCTTGCGCACGTCCGGCTTCACCGGTGAGGAGATTGCCAAGCTAGAGGCCATCCTGCCCGTCGTCGCAACGACAAATGCCGTTCCCACCTTCTTTTGGATGCTGGTATTTGTACTCTCACGGCCGGCACTAGTCGCGCGACTGCGCGCCGAGGTCGAAGCCGCCGCTACATTCCACACGGACGAGAAGAGCGGCGGTGGCAGGACGGCAACGTTGGACATCACCCGGTTCGACGAGCAGCTACCGCTCATGGTCAGCTGCTACCGCGAGACGATGCGACTCGTCAACCATTCGGTCAGCATGCGCCGCGCTGTCACCGACATTACCCTCACCGCGCAAGACGGGCAGACCTATCTCCTGAAGAAGGGCGTCGACATCCAGCTCTCGGCCGGTGTTACGCATGGGGCGGTTAACATCTGGGGCTCCAACGCCGCCGACTTCAACGCCGAGCGCTTCCTGAAACTGCCGGGCAAGGACAACGCTGGGACACGGGGCTCGGAAGCGGAACGGAAGCGGAAGACGGCCTTCATTCCATTTGGCGGGGGGAAGCATCTCTGCCCTGGGAGGAACCTGGCTTTTTGCGAGATTCTCGGGTTCATGTCCGTGATGCTGTTCTGCTTTGACATCGAGCCTGTGGGGATGGGGTTTGGCGACCTCAAAATGGAGGGATCGAAACTGTCGGCTCCGTCATGTAAGCCGGTCAAGGATGGAGCAGGCCTCGGGGCCAGGATCACGAGAAGGCACGGCTGTGAGAAGACCAAGTTTGCGTTCAAGTGCTAAGAGGTCTTAATGGTCAATGACAAATGACTGCACGTTTGGATCGCTGCTGCTAGAAACGGGACTTGAACCAGGTACGGAGTACCTGAGCTTGGGAACAGGCGCGACTGTATCCTCATTTCTTCGATTCCTTTCGGGACTGATCATTGTGTCCGTAATATAACTGAGCTAATGAAAGCATACTCGCTCCTGTTAAGCGTCTTGTTGCTGGGACATTGGTGCATATGAAGACAGAGTTGGAGCTGGTTCCCCAGCCCGGCTGCCGGGCCCGGCCGGCCCACTCTTCCCGATCACGAACGCTCCCCTGTCGATCCGACAGACTACCGGGCCGAGTCCTTCGGCCCCGGCCCCCTGCCGATGCGGCGGGCCACCCTCTCTCCTACATGCTTGCTCGTCAAGGATCATCCCCTTCTCTCATACTCCATGCTAAGCTAGGCATCCGCCCTTCGTTTCCGGGTCGCCCTGATGATATTTCAGCACCATACAAAGTTATGTTGATGTGTTAGAAGGGATTAACGCTGCGCAGAAAGCTTTTCGGCGCCCCTTTTTTTCGGTGTTCTTCTGCTCCCACGACCTCTACATCCCGCTCGTGTAATTTCTCCTGGCTGTCATTGCCGGATTTGACATGAATCTCGGACATTACATAGACGTTGCGGTCGAATTGATTGCCACCTTCAGGGTTGTTTGGGATGCTCCTCGGTGGCATAGTGGCACCGTACGGTGTCTGGGTGATTGTTGTTCGCTGTGAGGATATGCCCAGCTTCCATGCAGCCATTTTGACTAATGGCCGCAGTGTCGCCAAACTTGCTGCACCGATGGCCAGGCCCATTTCAACGGTCGACCATATAGCAATGTCGATAGTAGCCCCTGAGACAGGTCATGTCAGTACACATGAAGCGCTGCAGATACTCAGAGAGCGCGCATGCTCACATAAGAAATCGGGATCTTTGAACCTCATAAGATACCCGAACCGGACAACGACGGCGGAGCTCGCGCTATGATGCGAAGTCAAAACAAGGGCCACCCAAATGCTGTTGCGGCGATGGACTTACGCGCAACCCATTGCTATCAGCACGATGAGTGCGAATTTTGCTCTTGCATTCAGCTTGAGGTTCCAGATGACGAAACCAGGAAGAATAGCAAAGGTGAAGTCGGTGATGACGCTGAAAGCGCTGTAGAGATAGGCAATGGCCATGATGACGTCCATTTCCAGACACTCCCCCGGCTGACCCCTGTCCCAGAAGTAGGATATGGGCCGGCATTGAAAGAGGGTGACGAAGAAAAAGACGATTCCCGCCACGACAACTCCCAAGGACGCACTGTGTATTATCCAAGCATGAATCCTCGTTGTCGTTATTCGAAGCAAGAACAAAGCGAATGACAGCTTGGAGCTGACCATTGTCAGGCAGAAGAAGAGATAGCAGAACCACCAGTACTAATGGAGATTAGCCGACTATTCCTTTTACCGCGTACGGTGATGCTCACCATCAAAGCATTTTTGATGTTCTCTGGGTCTAGATTGGCCATGTGTTGGCCCGTCCCGTAGTGCACACTGAGGTTTGATACGACAATATACACGAGGAAAAAAGCCTGTTTCCAGGGTCAGAGAATGCTGTCGAGCCGATGAGAGCCCGAGTGCAAGGTGCCAAGCCGTCTCGATACTTACAGTTGCCACAATCATCAGCCAGTCGTCAAGGCCAAAAGCCTTGACCAATACGGCTCGCGTGTAGCATCTCAAAAGGACGATTAAGCCTGCCAGGACGCAGAACGCAATGTTCACGCCGAGAAGCTCCGGTCCTCGGTCCGCAGCTTCCGCGGTGGCCATTTCGACTGGTTATAGTGCGATCTTTGTGGTGTATACGCCACGGCAGAGGCGGCGACGAGTGAGCATGGAGAGAAGTAGAGTGAAGGGAACGCAGACTGAGGGTGCGCGGACGGACGGGAGAAATTTGTGCATCCGGCCGGACCAAGTCATGCCGCCCATGATAGCCCCCGTCGGTCCCTGGTATTAATACTCCGTGCTGGCAGACAAAGCTAGGTCTCTGCTCCCCTCGGGCTCGGGCGCGGCAGCGGCCGGTTCACGTTGCTGAAGAGTCCTAAAGAGGAAACCAGCCCCGCCTGGGTGCGTCCGTGCCCTGAACGTGGGGTGCTTTCTTCCGTTTCAGCCGTCCAGCAGCGAGCTCATTGTCGGGGAGTGGCGTTTTCCATGCTGGATCGTTGGAGGCAGAATCGGATGGGGCCTGCTGGCGGCGGACGGATCGCCACTCCGAACTGGGTACCAGGCCTCCTGTTCTCACCTTGCGCCACACTGAAAGGGAGAACCGGGTTCAACTTCAGCGACGAGCTGCTACGCCTGTTCTCTGTCATAGTTTGTGGGCAAAGACGTGCTGCCTTTGTCGGAGGCGGTCGAAGTCGAAGGAATCACTGCCAGATTCGCCGCCTTTCCCTCTTCTGGCATTACCTAATCCATAGCCACGGGCCCATCGGCACTTGCAAGCACCTCCGCACTTGCCATTATTAGCATGCCGCTATTACCATGGTGCCGGAGGCTCTCGGAGATTTAGCAGCAGTTCGCATGAAGCCTTCGGCGAATGGGTCAGGCTCGCAGCCCCTGGGCTGGGCCCCTTGGCCGAGCCCCGCGGGAAGACGTGATTTTTTCTGTCCGTCGAAGCAGCTCCTGCCCGAGGGTCAAAGTTGCAGTTGCAGGTCCCGCTCCCGCGCATGTCTCCCAGCTGGATTTCTGACTCGGGCGAGTCGATGCAACTTTGATGTTACGTAGCGCCACCAATGGCATGCTGCAACGCGCATTGCACGTGCTTGGAGTTTCCGTTGACTTCCTTCAAGCTTGCTTCCGGGGATCGCGAAAGGAAGGATCAGTCAGTGTGCGGCGGCAGGGGATGTGCGTGGATTCTGGTACGGAGTAGGTACGAGCAAGTCATATGATGACGACATCGACGTTGAGGATGGGCCAGAAAAGCACGACCTCTTGTGAGAGTCAGGTTGCTGCAGTGCTGCCGCCTGCGTCCCGCTCCCCTGAGTCATCTAATAATGCCCGGCTGCATCCCCGCTGCCCTGCCACCCGCGTGCTAATGGCGAGCAGACGCCATTGCAGGAGCCTCAGATTCGGTTTTCCTGACGATATGAAACGGCAGTTGCTCGCGAGGCCTGCAAATAACGGCTGTGGGCACTCGCCCAGGATGTCCTTGCCCGCCAGTTGCCAGCGCGGCTCTGGCGCCAATTTGCCAACGCAAGGGTCCCCGTCCTGGAGCACTGACATCACCGCTCCTTCGTACCCCGTTGAACCTCGACCACCACGACCTCATCCAATCGCCTCCACGATACTGGCCCCTCGCTGTCCAGCCTGCGCTGGATCACGACGTCTGCCTCGACGCTCGCCCCGTGCTGCATGTGCGGCAGCAGAGCGCACCGCGAAGCAGCCACCATGCCCATCCGTCTGAGGATGCGGGCGCAGCCGCCGCGCGAGATGAGCCCCGTCTCCGCGAGACTCGACTTTGACCTGCCAGACATTGCCGAGGACGACACGTTTCGGCAGGTTGTGAGGAAGCTCTCCTTGTACGTGTCACGGCGCTCTGCTCGCTGATGCCAGCGCGAAACGCCGCGCGACGTCGATGCTAACGGCCACCCCCCTCACAGCTACTTTGCCGACGCCATCGAGATGCCCAGCACCTTTGAGCAGCTTAGGACGACTGCCGCTGGCAATTGCCTTCGCGTCCTCGTCGACCACCTCCACGAGACGTGCACCAACCCCGCCATCGTCAATGCTCTGCTGTGCGTGCCCATGCACCCATCCGATTGTGCAGCCGTTCGCTGACCAGCCCCCGCAGCGCGCTCAAGTGGCACTATGCCGCCGACCACGAGCAGATGGGCCTGAGCGAGACCAAATCCAATGCCTGCGAGATTGTCGCGTGGCGCTTCCTCAGCCGCCTCTCAGAGCGCGAGGCCATGAACTTTTGCCTGTACGAGATCCCAGATCTTGGGGATGCCACGGACGAGCTACTACAGCAAGAATACGACCAAGAAGCCGCCGAGAGGACTCTCTTGCTGCCTCGCATCTTGCCCAGTCCTAGCAACGAGCCAACAGCTGTGCCCTTTGGCAGTTCCTCCAAGAGAGCCAACCTGCTCAGCTCACTCTCCCACATCACCAACGCCAGCGAAGATGCAGGCGAGGAGAGAGACCCGACGCTTGCGTTCAAAGGCCTGAATGCTTTGGAAACCGCGGCCATTGCGAATGCAAAGCGCTTTCTCAGCCAGAACGTCGTGCAGAAGATCGTCAGCGGCCTCTGGAATGGTGATATCGTCTTCTGGGATAGTCTATCCGTGCATGCCACAAAGAAGCACCGGTTTTACAATCCGCAGACATCAGACCCCTTCTCTAGACTACGGGTCCCCAAGTACCTCAAGAGCTGGGAAGTGCTCTTCTTCGCCGTCTTCTTATGTCTCTACTACGCTGTCTTAATCGTCCGAGACGAGAGCCACATCACGGCAACCGAAATTGTCTTGTTCATCTGGATCGCGGCCTTCTTCTACGACGAGCTGAGCGAGTGGATAGACGCCGGGTCTATATTTTACACGACCGACATATGGAACCTTTTCGACATGATTATGATCTTCATTGGCTTCACATTCGCTGTTCTACGTGAGTGGCCATCGTTTCTGACGTTGCGCGTACAAGCTGACTGGAGCACTAGGAATCATCGGAATCACTCAAGAAAACGCAAGGATAAACAACCTAGCTTTCGACGTGCTCGCGCTTGAGGCGCTGTTTATGATGCCCCGTATTTGCTCCATCTTGAGCCTGAGCCCGTACTGGGGTACCTTGATTCCTTGCCTTAAGGAGATGGGCAAGGACTTTATCAAATTCATGGTCCTCGTCGTCATCATCTATCTCGGTTTCCTGACGACCTTTTCGCTCGTGGGCCGCGACGTCTTCGACCTTGGCAGGATGACGGGCATCCTGACCAAGATCTTTTTTGGGTCAAGCTACGTGGGATTTGAAGTCATGCACCAGATCGATCCCATCTTCGGGCCGCCGCTGATGATCATCTTCATCACTCTGACATCCATCCTGCTGACCGGATCTCTAACTGGTATGCTGTCCAACAGCTTTTCTCGCGTCATTACGCACGCAAGGGAGGAGTACCTTTACGTGTACAGCGTCTACGTCCTGGAGGCGTCTACTAGCAATCGGCTCACGCATTTTTACCCGCCATTTAACCTCCTTGCGCTCATAATCTTCCGCCCGCTGCGGCTGGTGTTCCGCAGAGACGAGAAGTTCCGCGCCGGCCGCATCGTGCTCCTCAGGATCACCCACGCCCCAATCGTGTGGGCGATTCAGCTCTACGAGCTCATCCGGCGCAAGGTTAACAACGAATACGCCGGCCTAAAGGGGCCCCAGGAGTCGAGGCGAAGAAGTCGGCGACCGGAGATAAGGCCATCTTCGGGGCATAGCCGGCAGCTATGGCCAGCGTCCAGAGAGTCGAACATGCTCCGGCCCAACAAGAGGGAGGATGACGACATGGACGCACCGACAGCTGCGGAGGTGCAGACTGACGAGCTGAAGCGGATGATTGACGAGCAGGGCCGGCAGATTGACGAGCTGAACCGGAGGTTTGACAAGCTCACAACTGCGATTATGGCCATGCGGGAGAATCGGTCTAGTGACAAGCCGGCGACAGACTCCACGTCGTGAGTGCAATGCGCCACGGGTCCGGCACGGGAGCGAGAGAAGTACCCCTATCTTTCGCAGGACCGTGATGATCGTATTCATGGTACTGTTCATGTAGCGTGGGTAAGGAACGGAGGTGGAGGAGGCACCAGGAAACACGGGAGAAATGACTCTGGTGCCGTCTGCTGTTGGCATTACGAGTAGCATCGCTTTAAAGTCTACTACGGAGTACGGAGTGATTGCTAGTAATAGAATCAAGAGCGCGAGAAATGGCTCATAGCCTCATATTACAACACGGCTACATGACAACCGTGCCACCAGTTATCGTGATCTGTGCGTTTAGCGCCTAATATAGAAGCTTCACACGTCCCTTAACGGTCCATACTTGATGAGCCCCTCCCGCCCCGGCAATTGGGTTCCACTTCCCCCTTAATTGGACAGGTCCTCGACGCGTCGCCTTCAATGATGGCGTGTCGTCCTTGGATGCGTTGATGAAATGGACTGGTCGTTCTTCACACCTCAGGTTTCCCTCAAGCGGTCCATTTTGGCATCCGGGCAAGAATCCACGGCGCGCAACTCTGCCGTCAAGGCACTCGAGCACGACGACGACGCGAGCGTTGCAAGCGACCTGAGCACCAACACCTACCATGTTGGGCTCAAGCAAGATCTCCTCAGCGATTTCTCGAGCATCCAGACCCCGGGATCCTTCGCATCGTTCGGCGCGCTGGCCCGGCAGCCGCCCACTGGCCTATTCGTCGAGGGAGTTGGCGACATTGCCATGCCCCTGGGCGAGGCCCAGGCGCGCCAGCTGATGGCAAAGGCTCGCCAGGCGCCCTACGGCAAGGGGAGCGACACCATTGTCGACACTGCAGTCCGGAACACGTGGGAGCTGGACGCAGAGCACTTCACCTTCCGGGACCCGGCGTGGCCGGGCTATGTTCGGGCGTTGTGCGCCCGCGTCGCCCAGGATCTGGGGATCAATACGACCATTAGGGCTGAGATTTACAAGATGCTCGTCTACGAGAGGGGTGCCATGTTCAAGGTGCACACTGAGTATGTCCCTCAACCATGATGGGTGAGATGGTGTAGCCTGACCTTAACAACACAGCACGGAGAAGATCCCCAGCATGTTCGGCACCCTCGTCATCTGCCTGCCGTCAGCGCACCAAGGTGGAGAAGTGGTACTCAAGCATTGCGGCGAGAAAAAGATCTTCAAGACGTCCGATGCCACGCAGTCCTACGCCTGCTGGTACTCGGACGTGTCGCACSAGGTCCTCCCCGTCACATCAGGTTACCGCTGGGTCCTGATCTACAACCTCGCCCTCGATGTGGCCGAGGCACGTCCGTCGGCAGGCCTGCAGCGGTCTGAGACGCGAGCGCTCCGCCACACTCTGGGACGGTGGCTGGCCGAGAGCGAAGCCTCGCGCAGGCGGAAGTGCATCTACCACGTGCTCGACCACGACTAGAATGAAGCCAACATCTCGCTCAGGGGGTTGAAGACGCGGGATCTGGCTCAGGTCCAGGCTCTGCAGGACATGTCCAGCGAGTTTCCCGTAGAGATCTTCCTCGCGCTGCTGGAGAAAGTGGAGATGGGAAGCTGCGAGTATGACCACTGGGGCTCGAGGTATTCTCGGTGGGATGATTACGACGMCGACGTCGAGGAATCCGGCTTCCATGGCCTCGAAGAAGTTCTCGACACGAGCTATAAAGTCAAATCTCTTGTCGACTTGGAGGGCCGTATGGTGACGCAGGATCTGCGCCTTGATGAAGATGACATCCTCTAGGAAAACTGCTTCGAGAACCTCGAAGCGGAAGAGGACTATCAAGGTTTTACGGGGAACGAGGTATGTCTCCATTGGCCTCCAAATCGATGCTGGCTACTGGATCCCTTGGCAGAGCATGAAGTGCTAATATGTCCAATCTCACGGGCCCACGGCGACGCACTGGTATCGCGTAACGGTACGCCCCCGGATTTTTATTCGCATCGCTGGTCACCACTCACTCGTCCATAACTCAGGCCGTCGTCATTGTTCCTCGCGAGTCGGTCGTCTCATTCTTTAATTCCTACCCTGGATACTTCTCATCACGCATGAACCTCCAGTCACAGATCCGCTACTTCGCCCGAGTGTGTTTGCAGCCGCAGGCCCCGGAGTCTTCGGTCACCGCGCTGGTGAATCTCTGCGAGCAAGCGTGGAACGACTCTCCCATGTCGAGCTGCAGTATGCAGCCAGCAATTGAAGGGGCCGGCATGCTGGACGTCCTCAAAATCGGGGTCCAGCGCGGACAATATGCCTTCTTCAAAAAGGCCGCTGTCCAACACAAGGGCCTTCTGCCCACCAGCTTCTTCATCTGGGCGCGAGATTGGTTGGCCGATGACGCCAATGAACGGTTCAAGGCTATTCAGAAAGGGTATGTTTGTCAGTTGACCAGTTCGGGGCGTTCGGAAGCTAACCATGACAGACTGTCCTCTGCCGTTTGGTCGTACGCTTGTCTCGCCAAACGGTACCATGCGGTCGCGAACTTCGCGCCCATCCCCAACGACGCCTCAACTCCCGGCGCCATCCGCCTCCCGATTGCATCTTCGATTGGGCTCGTGAAACTCTCCGGTCGGGCCTGGACACCTGTGCGTCCATGTCCACGTCCCTCGTCAAAGCAGATGGGCCTGCCATGGTTGACCTCGCCCTGTATTTCGATGATCCTTCCGCCTTTCTCTTGAAAATGTTAGTTTCACCTGACTTCCTTCTGTCCTGTTGTGCATGCGCCGCTAACTACGTGTAATGCTGCAGCGTGGCGCCCAAGATCGATCGACGACATGATCCCGGGGCATTCTTTCTTGGATTCCTGGCCCGACTGCGACAGCAGAGCAGCAAGGGCATCCTGCCTGCGGAAAGGTCTATGCAAATTTATTGGACCATGGCCAGAGCCTTCATCACCTCGACGAGGTTCACGGAGATGCACGGTGAGGCTGGAATTCAGGACAATCGCCGAACAGCCGTCAATCATGAAGCGCTGGCCGACTTCTTCTCTGCCGTGATAAAGATAAGCACAGAAGCAGACGACCTCTTGACGCTACTCCTTTCCCAACTCGTTATAGACGCGCCCCGGTTCCCGGCCGCCGAATTCCTCACCCTGTGGCTGCCCTTGCTACGCTCTCTTGCTCCCATTCTCGACTCCAACACCATACCCCTCAATACGCCGCGCTATCAACAGCTCTTCTCCACAGTCCTAAAAGCCTTCCTTGACACGTACGTAGGATGTGAACCTACAAATAATACGAACCTCGCGCGGAGCGGCGTGGGCTGCCATTGCTCCGACTGCCAGCCTCTAAACACCTTCCTGGTTAACCCGGAGCAGACGGTCGGCTTATTTCCCATGGGTAAGCAACGGCGTCAGCACTTGCACCAGGAGCTCGATGCTGCGGGCGTCGACTGCACCCATGAGACGCGACGGGTGGGCTCCCCCCATACCCTGGTGGTGACTAAGACATTTACACACGACGAGAAGCGACGCCGGGACTGGACCGCGCGGTGGGCGCAGGCAGCCGAGCAGCTTGGGCAGTTTGAACAGCTTCAACTCAGGCTACTGCTGGGGCCGGACTACGCGACCATCATCAACATGAGCCACCTCTCGGCGAGGCGGTCGGCGACGCGACCGGCTCGGGCTCCGGCTGTGTCATCGCCGGTGGTTTTGGCCCCGCTGTCGTCGACGAACCAGCCTCATGGGAGGCTGCAGGGCATTGACTCGCTAGGCTTGGCCCAGCCGCCGGTGGCTCGGGCGAAGCGGAAGTTGCCTCCCGAGGAGGCCGATGTCATTGATTTAACCGGCGACGACTACGGAGTAGATGGCTGCGGTTTAGAGCGTAGGCAACGGGATGGAAAGTTTCGAAACCCCAATGAGCGAGGATGACCAAACGGGAGTTCCATGCAATACCATATACACCGAACGCAATACGACTTTTGTTGATCAGTGCGTTTTCTGGAGCGGAGGCAATGGCTGCATCGTTGTAGAATTCTCATTCGCCTGACTGTTGGCTATGTTGTTCTGTGCATCACAGTAGGAGATGAATGGTGTGATCTTTGGCTTTGCAAGACATTAACAGTTATCAATACTTATAGGCTCCATGGCGCAGATCTACATCCATGGAGAGTGTGTATGGGAAGCCGGCTGGTGTAGGGTAGACTGAGCAGAAGTGGATGCAATCACGACGTGGAACTCCACATCTTCACGTTCAGGACGGACTGGAGCACGTATAACATGCCAACAGGAAACGGCAGCCTCGGAAAGTCCTATGCGCAGAATCAATAAAATGCCATAGTGCGAAGTTGCTTTGCTTGCGGAGGATGGATACCGACTCTCGCTTCTCGTCGAATAGCCATTGGCTCAGTGCCAGTAATGGAGCCCCGAATGATGGAGCCCCCCGCCCCTCGTCAAAACTTGGCAAGGGCCAACTTGATTTCGGGCGCGTATCCGAACATCTCTCCTCTACCCATCTCGCTGTGTCTAGATAAACAGGACTAGGACCATTCAAGTCCGTCAAGCTTGTTCCAGAGACAACCATAGCTGGCGACCGTGCACAGTTTCAATGAAGCGGCCTCTTTCAGCCGTGGACCCGGAGGTGAAGATAGAAAGCATCGAGGGTAGTGAGGTAATACCCGATGCCGGCCCGTCCCGCTCCAAGGCCGGGAAGCAAAAGAAGGTGGCCACGAAACCCTCCCAACTGCACCAACTTACTGCGACGGAGATTCGCGAGTTGATTCGCAGCGACAAAGTCACCGTGGAGGAGTACGCCTGGGCCTTGATTGAGCAGTTTGAGAAGCGGGACGACGACGTTCATGCCTGGGCTCACTATGACACGGACCTCATCATTGCGGAAGCCAGGAGGCTGGACGACGTGCCCGCTTCCAAGAGAGGCCAGTTGCACGGAGTTGCAGTCGGAATCAAGGACATCTTTCTCACCAAAGGTACACCATGGCTCCGCGTCCTGCAGGTGCTCAACTGCAGCTAACTAATCCAAGACATGCCCACGCGCTACTACTCTCCGATCCACAAGAATGATGGCAACGCGGCAGCCGACTCTGCCGCAGTCGCTATATTCCGAGCCGCGGGCGCTCTTATCCTCGGAAAGACGGCGACGACAGAATTCGCGGCCAAGACCGAGGGAACCAAGTGCTGCAACCCTCGGGATCATCACTACTCGCCCGGCGGCTCGTCGTCGGGTTCCGCTGCGGCCGTGAGCGACTGTCAAGTCCCGATCGCCATCGGTACTCAGACCGGAGGCAGCATCGTCCGGCCGGGCTCGTACACTGGCACTTTTGCATTCAAGGTGAGAGGGTTGTTGCTATTTGAAGATCGGAGCTGTAGTGCGGCTAACTCAAACGACGTAGCCGACATGGGGACTTATATCGACCGAGGGTATGGGCCGATTCTCCGTCAGTCTTGACACCGCCGGGTTCTTTGCTAGGTCTGTTGATGACCTTGATCTGCTTGCGAAGCTGTTCCGGCTGGACCTTGACTACACCCGACCGCGCAAGCCATTCACTATCAAGGGGGCCAAAATTGCTCTTATCAAGACGCATGTTTGGGATCACGCTAGCCGGAGTACCCAGGCGGCGTGGAAACAAGCTCGGTCACTCTTGGTAGAGGCAGGAGCTGTGCTTGAGGACGTCGAGCTTCCCGGGAGCTTCCGCAAGTGTCACGATTGGTGGGGGACTCTAGCGGCAGGCGAAGCTCGGTCGGCTTTTCTCTCCAGTAGGTTTCCATCTCCCATCATCTCGTCTATGGCCTTGACGCCTCTTTTGCTTGGTCCGGCCTTTCAGCATTGTGGTGCTGTTGCATCAATCCCTATCTTCAAACCATTCCTAACGCCTAGTTGGCTTGCTAACTAGGCATGTAAAGAATATGTACAATCCACACAAAAGTTGCACGCTTCACTCAAGGCCTTTGTACAAAACAAGAACAAGCCAACCCGAAAGGAGATGCTGGAGGTTTATGACGGCGTGGCTCAACTGCGGCCCCAGTGGGACCAGATTGCCAGCAAATATGATGCCATAATCACACCGAGTACCGTTGACCAGGCTCCTAAAGGGCTGGAAGACACTGGAAGCGCAGTAAGTGTCCTTGAGTGCGCAGAGTCTGACTTTGCACGCCTTTGTTCCTTAAGGTCGTGTGTTGTTACTAGTCTTAAGTAACAATTTGCGTTCCTTGTATGCTGATTAGCAGAACAGGTGTTCAACATCATGTGGACTCTCCTCCATGTTCCCTCCTTGAATGTTCCCGGCTTCTTTGGATACTACAATCTCCCTATTGGTCTGACGATCGTTGGTGGTCGATTCAGCGATATGGAAGTGCTCAGAGCGGGAAAAGTCATTGGGACTCTGTTTAATAAAGGGAAGGTGGACCGAGGTAGTTAAAAAGGGCCTTTGTTACTTCGTACTAATACCGAAAAAAGGGCGTCTTGGCTCATTTTGATCGCTCGTCGTTCCAAGCGATCTAATGACCATTGGTTCGTCGTCCCGACCATTGTTGCGTGCAGCCCGCATTAGCGCCTGCATCAAGCATACCGAGAACGGCATCTCAGTATCTTTCACCGACGGCATCGAAGCCGAAGGCTCTGCACTAGTCGCGGCAGATGGCAGCGGAAGATTAGACAGATTCTCATGGGAGATGGCATGGGACGCCTGAACCAGCTGCCAGCACACTGCTTGTTCGTCACAGTGCGTCCTAACGCAGGAGGTTAATCCGTTACGAAATATCGACCCTTTAATGTTCCAGGGCAGCCATCCTGACACAGGACTCTACTTGTTCTACTCGACCCTCTCCACGCCAGAGGCGAATGGTAGCTCTGAAACAGACACGATGAAACTCAGCTCGTCGTCAGCTGGGTTGTCAGGCCGTCAGATGACGACGCGTCTGAGACAAATGCTGACCGGCTTGCTCAAATGAGATCTGCACCGGAGCTGCGGCTGAAGAAGGATTGTCACGCCATCCTCGAACGGGTTGTATTCGAAGTGCCGCGGATATAGACCCCTGCTGCAGAGGCGGGGAAACGCAACAGGTCTGGGCTGTTGCCAGGCAAGCGCTTGCGCCTCAACTGCGAAGGATGTGGACACAGCCCCTGTCCGCTTTTAAGGGGGATGCTAAATTACAAACTCCGATTCCGATGTCCCGCTAATTTTGCCCGTAGCGTCCGACTCCATATTTGGGGCAGGGATTAACCAAACTGGGGCAGGATATATTACTTCGTAGCCAGCCCCTTTAAAAGTGTCGAGACAACCAGTGCCCGACTCACGGCACCGTACAACATTAGCATTTCACGCTGAACGAGCGAGGCGTTGGGGTGATTTCAGAACAGGAGCACAGGTCTAGGCTGAAATGGAATTGCATGGACTTCTTTGTATCTACATATACTTTCAAAATTCCAAACTCTAAGCACTAATCCTTCTTTCCCGGGCATCTGCACGATAAATCCTGGATTGTTGCCTGCTGTACTCCGTATCCGTACGGAGTACTCCGTAGAGAGCTCCGCACGCAATCCTGGGGCTTTATCCGACTGGGCTGCCGTCCTGGCCCGGCCCACGTTTCTTCCTGCGGCACAATGGATCGTCAACGTGGGCGATGGTCCAATACTTGCAGGTCTGGCAAGGCACATTGACGGAGCGCCCATAACATGCATACACGTCGCCGGGTTTGCCGCGCAAATTGCCAGCCGGGTGATCGAGAGGCAAGTATTAAAGACTGCCCTCCGCCACGTACCGTGACTTGGACTATTCTTTCTATTAAGATATCGCCAAAATGTACACCTTCAAACTTTCTATTCTTTTTACCCTCGTGGCCCTTGCCGCCTTCGGATACGTTCTGCAGTCACTATGGGTGTATTGGAGGCGGCCCTACTTATCTGTCCTCACGCGTGTTCGAGGACCCCCGACGAAACACTGGTTATTCGGCTTCCTCACGCCTTTTTAGGCCCAGTCTTTCCAGATGTCGCCAAAACTTCTTGAACTCTGCAACGATTTCGACGGTGTATGGTACGCCCCCTTCATAAACCGACGTCCTACCCTGTGAGTATTACCAATTTTTTGCAGCCGTGCATAACATAACCCCCAATACGTGGCGGGGACGTTCATGAAAATTCTTGCTTCGAGGGCCGTGATATAATATGACTAACATATACTGTTACTTAGTGTTATAGGGGACCCAGAAGCCATTAGCTACGTGCTGAATAACGGCCAGACGTATGTGCGGGCTCAAGCGCAGATGAGAGACACCCGGCTGGTATTTGGCGATGGCCTCGTAGCCGTCGATGGCGAGCAGCACCGGAGACAGAGAAAGGTCATCGGGCCCGCTTTTACGGCTGTGGCAGTCGAGGGAATGGCCTCCGTCTTCTACGAAAAAGCGCAAGTTTTGGCTGATGTCTGGGCACAGAAGCTGCGCAATACAGCTGGCCAGGAGACGAGAAGGATGGAGATTAACGCCTACCGGGAATTCGAGGCCTTGTCTTTGGATATCATCGGCGCCGCGGGTTTTCAATACGACTTCCGCATGTTGAATGGGCAGCAGAGCGAGTTGAATGATGTTTTCGTCAACGTAACGAAGAGCGCGGCGACGGGATCTGTATACGCATCTCTACGGTCTCACTTTCCCTGGGTTGGTACGTTGGGAAGCTTCTTCAGCCAGGAACAGAAGACGCTAGACAAGTACAAGCGGCACATCTGGCGAGTTAGCAAGGATCTTGTTGACAACGCCAAGAGCAAAATGCGAAAACAAGACAGCAAGGGGACAAGAAAATCGGGTCAAAGAGATATCCTCAGCCTCCTTATTGAGTCGAACACCAGCGCCACAGCAAAGGACCACCTGGGTGACGACGAGATTATCTCCATGGTCCCGACATTCCTCTCAGGAGGGTACGATAACAACGCCTCAGAGATGTCGTATGCCCTCTTCGCGCTTACAAACTTCCCCGAGACGCAGCGCCGTCTCCGAAAAGAACTCCTCAGCCCGCCCGCGAACGGCCGTGTCTGGCGCGAGGACCTCAGATCCCTGGAGCGTCTCCCCTATTTGGACGCTGTGGCCAAAGAAACGTTTCGGCTGTACAGCTCGGCGCACTCGCTCCCCCGAACGGTCGCAAGGGACGACTTTATTCCCCTGAGCAAAACTATACAGCTCCGCGACGGGAGCTGGGTGAACAAGATCCCCATTAGCCGTGGCGACGACGTGGTCATCGCGCAGAAGTGGGTGAACGTGGCATCGCGGTTTTGGGGGCCCGCCGCCGATGTTTTCAAGCCGGAGCGGTGGATCGAGGATCCCGGGCATGAGTATTATGAAGGTGGGCTGCCCCACGCTGTGGCGGGTGATAGGGAAAGCTGGAAAGGGCTGTCTGGATGGAGTCACTTGATGACCTTTTCGATTGGGCCGCGGAACTGTCCCGGCTACAAGATGGCGGTTGCAGAGTTCAAGGTCGGTTTGGCGGTCTTAGTGTCGAGGTTTGATTTCACGAGGCACAAGGCCATGGATGAAGTGTATGGAGAGGTGCAGATTGTGGATCGACCGCGGGTGAGGGGGCGGGAAGGATATTGCATGCCGTGCTGGGTCAAGGCTCTGGACGAGAGCTGACGTGAGACGGGGATGCGTCTTGGCCAATTACGTTATGTAGCAGGGAGGCTTTGGCCATCCCTTTAACTGCCGTAATGGAGCAAGTACGTAATTTGTAGGGCTCATGGCCAATGAGACCGGCAC
>LFRF01000004.1:1525183-1544476 GCA_001189435.1 Tolypocladium ophioglossoides CBS 100239
CGCATCTAGTTGCACTGCCCCTCGACAAATAGGAGAGGCTGGGCTCTTGACCTTCAACCTAATATCTTTAAACCATTGTTCCAGGTGTCCCTCCTATATGCGTGAGCTAATAAGCTAATAGGGGCGATAAATCTTAGTCACTTACTAATTTCCCCTGGGATATATCGGAATACGCCTTGCATGCCTCTGGCAGCCCGTAGGCGTGTAAAAAGTTTGGCGTATTACGGCGTGGAGCGTCATCAGCTGTTGCCCCAATCGATGCGACTGACTGAAGTGCTGGTCGTGACCTCCGAATTGGTGAAATAAGCACTTCCGATACTGCTTCATCTCTCCGTTTTCCGATATCTCCAAGTGGAAAGAACTTGTGGCATGGACTCGACATATTTGCCTCGCTGTATGTCATGGCAAAGTGCGGGTCGTTGGGCTTGGGATAAATCTCTGCCGTGTCGGGCTCCGTTGGGCTTCAAAAGATATCACGTGCTCCAACCAGAACCCAATTTATGAACAGAGGCCACAGAGCCTGCACGTGACTCGTACGGAGTACAGAGTTTGATCAAGTGCTCACAAACAAAGATGAAGAATCTCGTTCTTCCTGGAAGGAAAAGCGGCGTCTGACAGCAACAAATGGAAGACTTGCAGGCTGTTCGTACGACAATCAAATTCGCGATCGCAACGGGGAGGTTCGACATGGACCTGCGGTCTTCCAATTGATATAGAATGGAGATTTTAAACTTTTCAAGTCTTTCGAAACATTATAATCGAGACGAATGGATTAAAGCTACGCAAAAAAGTCGCGCAAAAAAGTCTCGCAAAATATTCATATACCCGTTTGTGTGTCCCTCTCGGAAACCAACTTAATGTGTAACATTAAGTTGGCCCAAATAACCTGGGACAGTTCATTGAGAAACGCTGACCCAACGCTCGTACCCGCAGCATGGTCCCCGGCCGTCAAGCAAGCCGGAGTCTGCAACTCCCATGGGTAGGCGACCCGACGAGGTTGAGATTCGACTGCCTCCCATGCAATGGGCTCGAGCCAGCATGAGCAAAAGCTCGTCATTTCCGCTCTGGGTGCGGGTGTGTGAGGCAAGCCGTATGTTGGGGATTTATGGTTGACGGCAGAAAGGTCACACCAATGTTGGCGAATAGCCGAATTATTAACGCAACGCGAATCGAGTTTGAGATGAGCTCTCGACCGACGTGTCGGAGTCGAAAGGAAACTTTTGAACGTCATACAAGCGTGCGTCATGCATCTAGATACTGGACTCTGCGATTCAGTGGTTAACGCACTGAAACCTTTCCCCTTCTCGCTGATTTCATAGGACAAGGCGAGGATACAGTTTCAGAAGTAGTTCCTCTGCTCACACGGCCCCTCAAGATATCCTTCCTTCATGGTATCCTGGCCGTAATAGCAGCCCCACGCTCCCCAAGACACAAGTCCATCGCAGCTGAATCCCATATTACCACCGCCCGACAATCAACCTGCACGCAACTTCATGTCAGTCTCTTTTTTATGCGGCGGTCGCGGGGTAACGGTGCTATAATTACACGTGGGACAGTATGTCATGTCATCGGGGGTTGCTGGATACACGTCTGTCCCGTACGTAGAGTTGAGGCTCACGGATCCGACAACTTTGCCGCTCTCCAGCCGAATCCACGTCTCGGCTTCCCAGCTCTTCTTAAGCATCTCTCGCGAGACACGGACTTGCCGTGATCCGCGGATCCAGTGGCCGTAGCCGCCGTAGCCGGAGTGCTGTCCAAAGCAGAGGTTGATACCGTTTCCTGCAACGGACATGCCAGGTACGAGGTGGTCCCATTTGTAGCACCAGGTGTCGCCGTGGTCGTGACCAGAGAACACACCAATCAACCCTGGGGTCCTGACGAGGGCCTGCATGAAGGGCACGTCCTGGCCACCGTAGGCACAGGAGGCGTCGTTGCGTCCGTCGGGGCACCACCCCTGAGCCTGCTGTGCGAGCGGGTAGTCGTCGTTTATGCCGGGTTGGCGGTTCGGATTGATGCCGTTTGGACCGTGCTCCGTCTGCAGCGCCAGTGATGCGTTCGTCGGTATGTGAACAAAGGCAAGTGACGGGATGGTCTTGCCGAATCGAGCGGTGATTCTCGCGTTCGTCGCGCGGAACCACTCAACAACGCTCGAGTCAACCCAGCCCGGCTGCGGTTGACGAGTGCCATCGGCGTTGAGCTCCTGGAAGTAGAATCCGCCGCGACTGTCGAAGAACCAGAGCAACATCTCAGGTGCGCAGCCGCACTTGTTGCATTCGGGTGGATAGACGGGCAGGTAGTAGTTGGAGACTCCGGCTTGACGGCCGGGGACCATGCTGCGGGTACGAGAGTTGGGCCAGCGTTTCTCCCTCGCGAGGATTGCCTCTCCCGAGATGTTGAAGTCATAGTCGTGGTTCCCAAAAGAGCTAGCAAAAGGGAGGTCACGCTGGACAATAGGTCCAACGATCTGGTCAACGTACACCGTGCTGTTCTCCAGGAAGGTATTCTCGCCCGTGATTAGGTCGCCATTGAGCACGACCAGGTCTGGGGATTCTCGTTCGAGAACCTCATTGATAACTTTCACAGAGTAGATGTCCTGTTGCGGTCCCCACGAGTCCCAAGCATCTATGTTATGCGATTAACGCTTTGACTTACAGGAGGCGGTGCGATCGGGCCTGGCCAGCGGGGCCTTGCCGCCCTGCCAACGAATGCTTACTTTCTCCAAAGTGAAGATCATTGAAGACGGAGATCTGGAAAGTCCCATCGCTGTTGAAAGTGAGCGGGCGAGTGGCGCGGCTGCTGTTGTCGTATGTTTCCGGCGTCTGCGGCGGCGGCGGCGGCGGCGGCGGCGCTTGAACTGACAATGCCACAAAGGCAGGCAGCATGAACAGGCTGGACAACATGTTGAGGCAATTGGCCAAAGATGACGACTGCCATTCCAAGGGGCCAGGCAGGTTCCAACCTCGAGGCAGCGCAGAACAGGAGATCTTAAAGTTATTGATGCAATGCAGCGTGGACTTGCAGCACCTTCCACGTGGACCGCCTGACGGCCTCAGCAGGGCATCCACTCGTGTGACGAAGCGGAGTATCGACGTTGGCTAAATACTACCCACCGAGCCTTTTAAATTGCCGCCCAGCATTGTCCACCACCCAGACCGCGTCGGAATGCACATGGCCACATGATGGTAAGTCGGCGACAATAGCTACAATCAGGAACATGGCCATTGACGACCGTGGGAGAGGCAACGTGCGTGGGGCAATGTGGTGAGATGGGAGACCCCCACTGGGCTAATGGAGGGTTCCTGCAGTGTTAGGGCCTGCAGAAGGGCCGTTGAGACGGCTGGGACGGCACCATCCGACGTGTTTGCGCGCTCTGGCGAGACAGACGACGTCGGTGTGCTTAATTGGAAGGAGAATGGCTGAATAGATGTTTGGGAGCACGTTTTCTACAGCAAAGTGCATGGAAATATCTGACAACCAGAGACATTGGGAGAGAAGCGGAGTCAAACTAGAATGTGGCGTTGGAGCCGGGCCGAGAAGTCCGAGATACGATATGACCAAGCTACAGCCATTCAACCCGGAACCTAAAAATGTAAAAGAGAGGAGAGACATGGCATTTCTCGCCATCGCAGTTATACTATCCATGTCCGGTACTCAGCCAGCCCTTGTTGGTCGACTCGACATCAGAAGTATTCCATGGTAGGGTGGGACGTACATGCAAAGCAGACATGAAGACGCAGAAGCGCCACAATGAACACGTTGGCTCAGAACATCCACATTCCACACTTAACGCCGACGGATCCAAAGAAGACATCAAGGCTCCATCTTGGATCCATTTCTCCTCCGTCTCCGCGCGCTGAACAACGCTTCCCAGTCTTCAGGCTCCAGGTCCTTGACGAACAGGCTCTCCGAGTCCGGGTCATCCGCCTCCTGCCCCGCGTTCAGCTTGCGCTTAGATTTGGGCGTATCGTCGCTGAGTGCCAGTTGCTCGCCGTTCCTGGACCTGATGATCCTCAGTTCGAGAGCGAAGGCGCGTTTCCATAAGCAATCCAAGAGCACGCAGCATCATTTTCAACAAAGACTGGCGCCAAGCTCTCAACCCGCCATCCTTGAGCTCTTCACGATCATGCAAAATTAACCGTCGACAAGCAGACGACGCACGACGTGGATATCAGGGGTGCAAATTTCTTCTGAGATACACAGCCCTGCAGCTTGAGAGACGTTCATTCTTCTTTGCCGTTGTACATCAATTTATCGTCTATGAAATAATTAATTGAGAAATAGCTTCACGGACTCATCGAGAAGCCATCTTCATCTATGGCAACTCCAGCCACACCTTCAGCAGCTCCGGGTATTTGGGTGTGCCCAGACCCGTGACAGGATCCCACCCCTCAACAGCAGTAAAGCCGCTGGAGCCACAGTTGGGGTTGGACCCGTTCTTGATATCCGTAAGTGCCCCCGTGTTCCCGTAGAGCACCGGGTTGATGAATCCAACAGATCGTTTGCCAAACAAGGCACGCTCTTGGTTGATGAGGGTGATGATAGAGGCCCAGAGCGGCGCCGCCAGGCTGGTGCCAAACCAGTGATAGTTGATGCCAGTCGCAAAGGCGCGGAAGTTTGCACCGTTGGCTGAGATGTTGGGAATGCCTCTACCCGCGCGGTTATAAACGCCGCCATTCTCCCCGATGTTGGTGGCCTCATTGTTTGCAATGTAAAAGGGAAGTCTCGGTGCATGCTCGCCAAAGTACTTCTGCACGGCCGACTTCTGGTAATCCGGCACCGGGAAGTAGTTGGAGAAGCCACCGCTGCTAGCGAAGAGCTCTGCTCCGGGTCCAAGGGGTGTCTGCATGGCGCTCTCTGCGTCCTGGACGGTCGTGCCAGGTTGGAGCTGCGTGGCGCCTACGGAGGTGAGATACGGGCACGCGACGGGGTTATCCGGGTTGTATATGGTCTGGTTCTGGCCGGAGCCATTGAGGCAGGTGGCGTTCGAGTCCGGGCCAATTCCCACACCGTAATCGCCGGAGGAGACGAGAACAGTGGTGCCCTGCAAGCCTAGTTTTAGGAACTCGTTGCACTGGCGAAGCAAGTAGTTCTTGGGCACGTCAAGCTCGCTCTCGCCGTAGGAGATGGAGATGACCTTTGTTGGCTTGTAGGTTCCACACATTTCCGGCTTGTCATATCCGCCAGGCTGCGTATCTGGGTAGGTAGGGTCGATACCGGGGCTGTCTCCCGTGATGCCGAAGGCGGTGAAGTGGCAATAGGAGCCGTCCAAGGCATCGAGAAAGGTGTTGAGGAAGCCAGAGATGTTGTTGGCAGTGGTGTAGGGGCGGTCATCTACCTGGTAGAGCACCATTGACTGGGGCCAGATGAGCGACTGGATGATGTCAATGTCAATTTCCGATTCCCCGGTGTTGTATGGCGACTTTTGCGCCACGGGGGCATCCGCGCCATCAACTGACTGGAGCTTGGGGTGAGTCCCGTTGGCGATGTAAGGGATGTACTTGTGGAAGTAAGCATCTAGATCCTCTTGAGAATAGGTATCGCCAGACTCGAAGACAGCAGGCTCGTTTCCAGGGACGGGAAGGTTGTTGAGAGGAATTTTGTACAGCGCACGGTAGCAGACGGCTGTGAAGTTGCGGGCACAATCTTGGAGGTCCGAGGGTAGGCTAGGGTTGTACGGAGGCGGCTTCCAATGAGACAGCTGCGGCGACAACTTCTTCGGAGCCCAACCCTTCCTGTGACTTTGCACCTGGTTGCGTTTCGTCATGGACCGCTTCACCATGGGCGGTGACAGCTTGACACCCGGCAAAATGTAGTCGATGTGCTCTGAAAGGTGCTTTGGAACATGGTACTTGTCGCAGCCAATCTTGAGTACACCCTCGTGCTCATGCTCGTGGTATTGCGTGTAGAACATATCCTCTATCTTGGACACGGGCAGGTCAACCGCCAGCCAGCCCTTGTTAGCGTACTGTCGAATGTCGGTCTCGTTAATGCCCATACCAAACAGCCACGAGTGGACTTCAGTGAAGGTCTCATCTGCTTGCGCAAACAGGGCGTGAACCTCGTCCTCGGTGAGGTGCTTGCCGAAACGATCCGAGGAGGGATGAGCCACGTCCATCAGCTTCTCATAGCCGAGATGGAGATTTCTCTGCGTTAAGCCGATGCGGAGTGGGATAATTGCATTAGGATCGAGGCGATTGCCACGCTTCCAGTGACGGGGGCCGTTGAACTGTCCTATGGCAGCCGGGTTCCTTGCCTCATGAAGCACATAGTTGCTTGACGGTAGCCCAGACGCCGGCAAGGCCATGAATTCAAGTCCGGCTGCGAGAGCCAAGGCCGTCCTGACAGAGTGGCCAATCATTGTCTCTAGGTTGTCTTTACTGGGACGACTATTACCGAGGACAAACTTGGGAGCCGGAGGGAGGGGAGTAGGGGCGCTAGAAATGGAGAGCTCCAGGAGTCTTAGCTGGTCTTTATATCTACGTGAAATCGGTGGTCATGCCCATATACATAGGCGCTGCCGCTGGGAAGCATGCGTCTTCCCAAGTTCTCATCTCAATTAAGGCTGCCGAACACCCGTAGTCCAGGGGCCAGATTCTAAAGTTCCCAAGGATAGGACAAGACTTGGAGGAGGTTATCCTGCCGAACATCCGGAACCAGCAGTGCTCGGCAGAGGTTGATAGCAGAAAACCCGGGGTAGCAATCAGGATATAATAGCACGAAGCTGGCTGCGGTGGATCCCCTCTGTGCCGTCAAATGCGGAAACCTCTCATTGGAACCTCTCATTGGGTGCACCTTCAACTCTGAGCCCGGACCCCTCAGCAGCATTAGGCAGGTACACATAACGAGCGGCATGGGAACAATTGACAGAGCGGGAAACACTAGCGACCTGCTAATTGTAGTTAGATTGTTCGATCACCTGGCAACCCCCTCCGGCATTGGCTTGTTGTGTAGATAAGGCGACACCACCATCAAATTCGGTGAGACCCCCAGATGTATGGGATGAATTCAATAATTACGAGAATCGCCAGATGAGCGAAGACGATCGTACGGAGCATGTCTATTTAGTTATTAAAGGACCGCAATCTTGCAATCCGATGAAGTACGACTTGGCCGTAAACGGAGGAATCAGCACGGCGACGAACCAAGCCAGCTATGCGTGCGGTCAATGCACGCGCCAAATGGTACCTGGGCTAAGTTAAAAGATCAGGACAGGCGGCTTATGGCGTCATATGGCTTGAGGCGGCGTTTGTCAACCTTCCGAAAATGAAGTCACTTAACTTCATACCGACAACCACAGACACCGAAAAAGGTACAGAGCTCAGGGTGAATGCCGGCAGCTCATCGAGCGCTACCACGACAGGAGCCACCTCTTCAATGTGTGTCACGCCACTGCACAGCTACAGCGCCACGTTCGCTTCGGCGAGCCTCCAGAGGAGGTGTGCCAGTCGCCAAGGTAGCGGATCAAGACCAAGAGACGGAGGTGCGTCTTGATTAAAGAACCATCGGCTGACCTAAACTCTCCAAGCACTCCGAGTATGGAGAGAATTGTCGAGATCCCCTAAGAGTGGCCCGAGCGGTATAAAAGAGCCCGAGGGGCTGAGCAGCCTAAGTGACCCCGCCAGGTCGTCTGGGCTCATTGCAGCTTAGAGATGTCATCATCTTCTACCCAATGGGGTGCTCAACCGAGTGTCCATTTACGCAAGAGGATTGCCTTTTACAGAGATAAAAACAATAATTTCCCATTTTCTAGTGGTTCTGTCCAGGGCCATGCCACTAAAGTGTAGTGCCGACTCTTCCTTATGTCTCTTTCCCTTCTTGCCGACCTCGTCATGCGACACGCCGCATGACGAGAAAGGGGCGAACCGAGAGACAAAGTAGCCCCTAATGACTTGGGTCGGGGCCGCGTGCGTGGTCCTGTCGCTGGGAGTTGCTGCTGGAAGCCTCTCGCCGCTCGGGATCAAGCTCGACGTGGCCGGTCCAGTTGAGACGGCTCGCTTGGACGACCGCGTACGGCTGTTGCTTCTCTTGATGGCCTCGATTTGCGCTTCCTCGAGGTCGAGGCGGAGGTGGCCGACGTGTGCGGTCGCGCTCGTGGCTACTCGGATAGCATGCTCATATCCGCGTGCACTTCTATTAGAAGCGTTTAAAGAGTCGTGCCCTGTGTGTCTAGAGCCAAGTTTAGATGTTCTCCCAGCAGAGTTCGCTTTCGTACACGTTCATTTGCACCTTGGGATACCATATCTGGAACTGAAGCAGCACCGCCGGGACATGGAGGATACTGACACAAGCTTCTCCGAGGCCGCCTGTTCCGTCAGGTTCCAGCCGTGCTCACCCGCGGATTCTGTATCCAAAAGGGCTTAGTACACGTACGGTGTGCTCTTCTCGTCCATCTTGAAACGCCAGTCCTCTCTTCTAGAAGACCATCCTCACTTCGTCGTCGTCGCCATCCAACCGCCCTGGCATGGGACCATCTGGCCTGCCCGCCCATCCAGATTTCTGGCTGGTTCGTTGCCTAGAATCCGTGTATGCGTCGATCGTGGTTCGAGTATGTCACCCGCAAGGTGAAGTTCTCGCGCGTCTGCGGCGTCCATCGCGTCATGGCAAAGCCGGTGCAACATATGGGATCATTCCTCCATTGTCGTCGGGCGAGGAATCACCGGTGCCGATGAGGGGGTTGACGCGCTCCAGGACGCAAGTGCCATCGTGGCAGCTGCAGATTCTGCGGTGGCGTCTCGGGGGATGGCGAGGCTGGCGCTGGCAGAGGCTGCTGCTAAGATGCCGAGTACAATGGACGCTCTCATGATGATGTCGAGAGTGTAAATTCGAGCTCGAGGAAAGAGGTTCGATGCCTAGAGCAACAAGGTCCAATTCACGGGACCGCGGTGGATGTTCCAAAGGGAGGCCACGACCTTCGGCGTACCGTCCAAGGCAAATTAAAAGCCGCTATGCAAAACAACAAACTGCTAATAAGAGAGACATTGATTATCCCCGCGTCAACATCGAGGATCATGCTCCTACCCCGCGCACCGAGGCCCCTGCAGAATAGCTCGGGGGTAGGGGTAACTCGATCGAAGGATGGAAGGATGCCGATGCCGATCCCACTCGGTAGGTCAGCCGTGGCCATGTTCTGCTCACCCATCAGACTAAATCTTTTGCTTACGCTGTGCCATCTGGTGATTGGCTTTACCTAAATATCTTCCTTTGTTGAAGAATATTCGCAGATCCCCAATCTATCGGCACATCCATTGCGCGATGGAGAGGACGTCTGTTCCATGGCTTCAACTCTCTAGATTGTGACTCCCCAGCATCATCCCACATAGGGTTAAAATATCACAACGGCATGAGTGTTGATTCCTCCAAGGCGGTTGGATGCGGTCAGGATGAAAATCCACCCCTGTTCGACGGTATTCCTTTCAGTCATAAGCAACAAAGGGACCTCCATTCTGCGATTGTTTCTTTGGCCAACGCCTACGGCTTGACACCGCATTCCGCCAATTTCTTTCACATCCACCTCACAAAATACAGTGACCCACCAGACACAGACAAAAGGAAGTCATTGAACTGCAAGTCTATTCTCCGTGCGGAAGGGAGACCAGCTTGGAACGGATGCCTCTCTTCACGTACAAATCAAGAAACTTTTCACGGCATGGAGCATTAAGGGATCGCGCCAGTGGGTTCAAGGCTGTTTGGTAGAATCACACCTCGTCAGAGTTGACATGATTGTTGTGGCACCCGTAGTCACTCCATGCCATAGCCTTCACGTCCCATCACATGAAACGCGTGCGAGGCCATCCAGCATGCAAAACAGTACAATGGAGTCCACAACATGTCTCATAATTCATGAAGATCTAAAATTCAACTCATGACCTAACCCTAGGCCAGCATGAAGAGCTAACACTGCGTCGAGGGCCGTTTCAGGGGTCGTATCAGTTCTACAGATAATCTACAGCTGTCACTGAGTGGCTGTAGCCCCGTAGGTCCACTACTTCTTTTACCCATACCGCCTTGTTATTCTGTTACCAAGGGCGCCGAGTGTGTGGTCGTTTGTTCGCGCTGGCAGCTGGCGCGTGCATTTTAACTCGCACACTTTCTTTTCGGCCCTCCACACTTTGTTCTTTTGTCTTCTTCTTACTCCTTCAGCTCCTTTGCCTGTTGCACTCTACCTCTCTTCAGCCAGTAACTCGTCGTCTTACTAAAGCCTTGAAAGCGAGTCACCTGCCTCGGGCTCTGGCAAGCCTGCTTCATTCGTTCTTCGAGCCCAAACACTCAACGTTCTCGATCAAAGCCACTCCGTCACTTCAATCTGTCCCGATCCCATCCTCTGATATCATCATGGCGCCCATGTCGCCCCGGAGAGCGAACTACACGCGTGATCGGCATCCCTTCAAAGCTTGCTGTGCCATTTGCGGTGTGGCTCTGTCAGCAGAGGACGCGTGGATGCAAATCGTGGGCGAGGACGGCATTCCCGAAAATGTCAATGAAATTCACCCTTTCTACGAGAACCCTGAAGGCGACAAGCTTGATCTGACGGATTGGCTGGACGACGTACGGTTTCTTGTGGACAAATCCCCAGACTTTCACCACATGAAGTGAGTAAACATCGTTCCAAAGGCCCGACCATATTCCAACATGGTTGCAGTCCCCACACAGTGTAGAACTCTCTTCTAACTACTCAACCCTTCAGCGTGGAGCTTTCGACTCCGGCCAGGGATAGTGGCAATGGATACTTTACCGTTGCTGGAACTCCCCCGATCGTTCGAGCGTACGTTTAGTCTTTCACACAAGATAAGTTGGGATACTGAGATTCCATAGGTACCACAGAGACGAACAGGAGAGCTACATTGTGCCGTTTCATGATGAATGCTTCCAGATTCTTCAGGAGTATCTTGGACCGGACGAGATCGACGTGACCGTTCTGTATGACACATTCGTCGGCCTGTCCATTGATGAAGATACCTGCATGACCGTAGGCTTGCTGGGGATCACATCCAGATACGAAGCTGCTGAGCTGCTGAGCTCCCAGACACTGTCATTCAGGAAGGATGCCGAATACCTGTCCATTTCTCCCATGGAAATCCCGGAGCTGGATAGCTTCTATGAAGCTCTTCCACTACTGCAACTCTCCGACTCCGACACAGAGCAAGCCTCAATTCCCTCCAGAGTTCCTTCATCGGACCCCTTCCGCCGCCTGGCGCCAGAGATGCTGTACATGGTGGCCTCTAATATGCACATCATTGACGTTCTAAAGTGGCGCTCAGCCTCGCCGGCGGCAGCAAGCTGCCCGCTTTCTAATGCCTTTTGGAAAGGACGTGTGCATCAAGATATGGCTTGGCTGTTCGACTTCCCAGAATTAAGCCGTGAAGCAGAGCTCCAGGTCGACTGGGAGCGTGTCTTCTGGTTCCTCAAATTCACGAGCAACCCATTGAACGACGGCAAGATTGACGGTCTGACCAATCGCCGCTACATTTGGGAGGAACAGTGCCCTCAGATTGCGCTGCCCTACGCCTTCAAGCTGGCCACCAAGAACGTCGACATCAGAAACCTCGAGGCCCAGGTTCGAAACATGTCCATGGAGAAGGGCGAGGCTTTGACCCATCCTGCCCCACTCAAGGTTACGCAGCACTGCCCGACTCTATTCAACAACCTGGCGGAGCTGGACACCATCGAGCCTGTGCTGGTAGTTTCCTGGACGGAACACGGAGACTTGGCTTCCATCGACATTGAAAAGAATGGCAGGTCCGAATCTGACGGTCACATGTACCTGGACGACCGCGAATTAAAGGACAAAGTCGTACTTGTCGAACGTGTACCGATTCCGCGGGACGATTGGCTCACTGGTCTTGGATTCGCCATCAAGGAAGGAGAATGCTGGGTCGTGTACAGCCGCAACATGGAGGACGACGACTTTGTGGAAGATGTCAACATGGAAGATGTCGAGGAGCGACGCGTCCTCACCGAGCAGCGACGGATTGTTGGCCTTGACGTCTACTTCGCCAAGCAGCAACCGGTGCATTTGGGAGCGCATGGCGAGGCATACAACTCCATTCGCGTCGCAAGGGACAAGTTCGTCGTCGGCTTGACCATGACCCGACGGACGTACCGAGGGACCATCTCGCATGCTGCCCTAATCCAGGGGCCCGCGATGTACTGCCTAGGCAAGGAACGGTTTGTCCAGAGTCGCTGAACCAGCTGGTGAGCTGGGGAAATAGGGTGGAAGGGTGGGTTTCGGGGCCGGGCGTAGAGCCGCAACCACCATTAATAAACAGTGATGCTTCCATTGTGGCTAAAGGGTTCGAGGGTTATCCTCGGGCCGGCTCCAAGCCATGTGCGAAGGCGGCTACTGCAGCCGCTATTGTGATATTGAAGAGACTCGGCCAGAATGCGTCCGTGACGTTGAGTCTGACCATGGCGAGTCAGGGCCATGCGCTGCGGACCACATACCCATGAACCGCGGCAAATGTCCGAGATGTCACTGGCAAGGATAACGAGCCCACCGACGGAGTCTGTCCACAGCGAGGGCGCACGCAAGTGCTCGCTAGAAATCTCTCGTCCTCATCCGTCGCCCCTAGGAACGCTTTCATATTCCTCACACCTACCTGCATAAGTTAGACGTCCCAAAGAGCAGGAAACTCTTCCACATTCCCTCTCTTCTCGACCTCCCTCTAGAGCTGTGCATCCGGATACGGCGTGACGCCCTGCCTGACAAAGATGGGCCAGCCTTGTACACGCAAGTAATAACCGAGTGGCTGCCATGAGATGTGTGCGAACCCAAGACAAATGTATTACGTTGTAGAAATCTGGATTAAGAACTATCTTAGAGAGCGCCCTTATACAACAAAGCCTGAATATATGTCCCCGTGCAACAGAAAGTCGCACTTTACTGAAGCATCATCCAGCCTCCGTCGACAAAGGCACCGGCGACGTACAGAACGCCCGCGGCGGACACACCGCCAAGGGGCTGGACACCTGGGGCCGCATTCACTGTCCAGGTCGCCGTCGCGCTCCCCCGGGAGCCGCTCACCGACGAGCTACGACTGCTGATAGCGGTGGTTGCGCCAGAAGGCATGCCGGAGCTGCCACCACTGCTGGTCCGGGCTGGGCCGCTGGTTATGCTGGCGCTGGCACTGGCGGAAACACTTCCAGAAGTCTGCACGGGGGGTTGGGCGCTGCCGGTCAGGGTCGTGGTCAGCTGCTTGATGTCGGTCGCTGCGGTGGCGACCACGGTGATGTTCTGGGCCTCAGTCGTGGCGGCCGTGCTGTACTTTATGCTGGAGAAGCCGCAAGTGGCGATGAGGTTGCTGATGTCTACGCCATGGTTAGCATCCCAGTAGCTAAGCGGAGGGTACCGAAGAAGATAGACTTACCCTCGAGGTCCGCCACGTCGTCATCATTGTTGACCTGCTGCGTGCTCTGGCGCATGCAGTCGGCGCAGAGAGCGGCAATCCTGGCCACGTTGAAGCTCTTGTTGGTGCAGACGCACTGGGCCTCGAGCAGCTTCTCGTCGCGGTCAATACTGCTCAGCAGGTCCGTCGCGCACTTGTCGGAGAGCTGGCTGACGGGGCTGCAGATGGTCTTGCAGGACGCGGGCACGTCGTTCATGTCGAGGTCGACGCTGGCATGGACGGCGAGCAGGAAGGGCGCGACGGCCAGGGCGAGGGTCTTGCCGGAGTACATGATGGCTGGTGATGCTTCTCGTGGGATCGGTTGTWGAATGAAGGATGGGGTTGACGAGGGGGTGAAGGAGCGAGAACGAATGCTTTTCTTTCGCTTTCAACAACTCGGGCTGTCACTTGGCAAAGAGGACCAGTATCTCGGTGCGGATGACGGTGAATGGGCTGATTCGAATGTCCAGGTGGTGAGGTCTTTATATGCGCAAGGGAGCTGTTGGGAGCAACTCAGACTCCACCAAAAAGACATGGCAACGGCGACGCCGTCTGAGCAGGCTCTCTCGGTACTCCATACCGCGGGAGCTGGACGCAGAAACTACGTCGTATGTGTTAAGCGTGCTCGTTTCCCCTGGTGGCGGCTCGCCGCAGCGCTGCGGCACGTACGAAGTCCCTTTTGGTGCAACCTTGCCCGAAGACAAAGAGAGGCAGGCCTCGCCTGCTACCGATGGCCCGCGCATCCTGGCCGTCCCCAAGAGGGTGGACACGAGCCGTCTGGTGTGACGACGGCAGCCCTCTCATGCCGGTCCATCAGCCGCGTCATGGACGTGGCTGGGCTGTGATGCCAGTCCGTGACACCTGGCCGCGCGGACCGCCGACCCTGGTCTGCGTTGCATTGTGTGAACTGTTGGCCCGAGGCGGACGGCTGCCGACCTCGACGCGCAGGAGCCCGAGCGTCGGTATGAAGGCCGCAGGTCAAAACAAGGTATGGCTGTCTCTGCGCAGAATAAACACTGATGGGCTCGGGCGTCGATCCGGGAGACTGCTGCACCGTTAGCCTGCGCCGTAATATTAGGCATTGCGCGTTAATTACGGTCTAGGATTTTCTTGCCGGCAGTGACGTTTCTCCAGCGCTCCACTCCGATAAGGCCTCGTTTTCCGCCGGTGCAACCATCTGCTCTCCACGCGTCGAGGCGAAGTGCGTAAACTAGCAATAGCCATGTTCGAAAGCTGCATCAGGCGGCAATCATGGAAGCTGAGGTTCTTCACGGAGATTTGCCGAGTCGTGGCATCGAAGCTAATCTCCGCAGTGCCCTGCCAGGTACCAGGCACAACAGACTCAAGATATGAACTGGACCATCGACGGCCTGGATCGTGGCATCGTCACGCTTCGTTGGTATTGGTTGGCTCCGAGCTACAGCTGCTCCTTCATCTCCCTCTTGATCCGCGTCACCGTGCCCGCGCCACCGTATACCATGCCCGTGTACACCATTGCCACGCTCGCGCCCGCGTTCAGCACTTTCAATGCCTGCTCTCCATTCGTGATGCCACCCGTCGCGAAGAGGATCTTCTGTTCCGCGTCGCTGCTTGCCCCCTTCGCCCCCTCCTTGGAGCTGAACGATTGCGAATCCATCATCTTGCGGTACCGCGCGACCAGATCCAGCGTGCGGTTGAACATGGCGGGCCCGGAATAGCCTCCCTGCTCCATCAAGGATTTCTGCTCCTTACCAGTCAGTCTGACGCCGTCCGGGACCAGCCCTGTCCTCCTCTTGGTCGTGTTTCCAACAATAACACCATCCACGCCGCTCCTGTAGACTGCCTGCACTATGCCCTCCATCTGCTCATCCTCGTCCTCGTCAGGCGACACCTTGACCATGACCTTGGGCCGCGTCTTCCTGTCCGTCCTGCACGCCTCGCCGACTACAGCGCTCAGCAGCCTCGTCAGGGGCTCGGTTGCCTGCAGGTCACGGAGTCCGGGCGTATTCGGGCTGCTGACGTTGACCACCAGTACATCGGCATACCGCGCCAGTCTCCGGACGCAGTACACGTAATCCATCGCGACAGCCTTCTCGTCCCTCTCGTCCGTTTCCTTGTTCTTGGCTATTTGCACCGCGAGCAGCCGGCCCCGCTGCAAGCTGCCCGGTGGGACTCCGACCTCGCCGTCGAGGACTGCCGTCTCGCTCACGCCCAGCGACCGGGCAAATCGGCGCACGCGGTCTCGTAGTCGGATAGCCACGTCGTCGGCGCCTCGCGAGTTGAGCCCGTACCTGTTCACCATTCCATCTACCGCCGGCACACGAAACACACGCGGCCTGGGGTTGCCAGCTTGGGGGACCGGCGTGATACCACCAATCTCGACGACGCCAGCTCCCAGCGCAAACAGCGCGTCGGGGATGTCCCCATCCTTGTCGAGGCCGGCCGAGATGCCAATCGGGTTGCTCAATTGGGTGTCGAAGACGGCGGCCGACAGTTCCGGGGTGCTGAGGGAGCCATCGCGTTCACGGGGGTGGAGATTGAGCTGGTAGAGGAGCTTCATCATCCGAGTCCCGGCGTGGTGGGCATCTTCGGCGTCGGGAAACACCAGCCGGAGTACCCGCGGCACGACCCATCGGTGGACGAAGGCTCGCGTGTCAGTCGTGTAGAGGTATGCGACATATAGAGAGGCTGCCAACGCGCTGCCGTAGAGGATGGCCTTTGCACGGCCAGCCCGGACAGAGGCGTTCTCGGACGACGTCGAGGCATGACGGCGTTGGGCACCAGCGAATCGCGACTGCGCACAGCCGGTACGCAGCCTGGGGGTCGACTCGAGGCTTCTGAGGCCAATTCGCGATCGCATGGTTGAGAACGACATGATCGGGCAGAGACACGGCGCCGTGTCAGCTCCCAATGGCGTTTAAGGGCTGTTGCGAGGTTCGTTGTTGACACTAGGGAAAATTGTTGGCGGTCGTGGTGCACGAAGGCGTGGCCCACAGTGTTGATCAAGGCTGCTGTCTTGCTGCATCCGCACTGTGTTTCCATTTCCTGGGTCTTCTATGAGTACAACGCATCTATGAACTCCCATTGATTTGGGCGTCATTTTGCTCTCCTTTTCTTTTAGCGAGCTGACCGTAACAGTCAGTATGGTTGGCATGAGATCTCAGGACTCTCTGAACGGAAGCCACAAACTGCAGACTCTCGCTTCAACTTTGAGAGTGATCATTGCCAATCAAGATGAGTGAGCGTCCCATCGCCGGCTGGTTTGTGTTACTCATTGCATTGCCGTTAGGAAGATGGCGACGGTACAGGTAGATTTCGCCGTCACTTTTATAGGGAGTGTTGAGAATCTGTCGTGTGGCCATCATCATTGAGATCCGCCATTGTACCGTCAATGGCTGCCCCAGGAAGCTTCAATAATAAGAACGAACTGTGACAAAATACGGAACACCAGACAGATTATCGACGCAATGCGCAGCACAGCATCCAAGTTCATTTCCCTCATCCTCTCGCCATACCACGTTGGCATCCACGGTTTAAAGTCTGGCGCCGGGCCACACACTTCTTCAAGGCCATGTCTTCGTCCCAGCGTTGAAAGGGCTCGGATTGCCCGTTCACGAGCCCGAAACATTAGGAGTGTGTTTGGAGCCCGTCGACGATACCGATGGCGAAATTGCCCGTAGATTCCAGCTGCTGCGCCGCACAGCCAAGCCGGTCGTCCAGGAACGCAACGGCGGCTTGCATGTCGGAGTCAGGGCAGTCAAGTCCTTTGTCGGGTTGCTCATACGCCATCAGCTTCAGCACCGTCTCATTTAATATATACCATGCCGACAACGACTTGTTGAACTGGATACCCGCCCAAGTCCTGCGGCGCTTTGTAGGGTAACTGAGGCAAGTCGGCGGAAATAAGCTGCCCCGCGCCGCGCCGTCACATCGTGTCAACGAAACGGGGGATCCTTGTCACTGAGTGGCACGGAGCGGAGCTGAGGGGAGGTTCGCTCGTCCACCTTCTCTCCGATCGATGCACGACGCTTCCCATCGCCCGGCCTCGGCCCTCTGCGATGACAAACGCCCGCTCCCGCCCCGGGGCCACGATCCTAGCCGCTGCACACCGAGCCGGACCCGACCGGGAGAGCCCCCCGCTGAGCACCGAGAGCGAGCCGGAGGAGGGAGGACTCGGAGGAGTCGCGTCGACATCTGATGTTCAGCCAGTACTACCTTGGGGTTGCTTCAGCCGCTCCCCATCGCGCACCCAAGCTCAGCCACAAAAAGTCGAGATATGGCTGCCAGCGGTGTCGCCAACGGCGAGTCAAGGTGAGCGGGCGCTGTGTTTCGTTTGCCGAGGGCGTTGACCCCGTTCGTGTGCGGCTTGCTTCGTCAGAGTTCATGTTAGTCTGACCCGGTCCGGCCGTCGTCGACAGTGCAATGAGGCCAAGCCCGTGTGCGACAATTGCGAGCGACACCGCGCGACGTGCTTCTATGACCGGGTCTCGCCGCAGGACATCTCCATGGTCCCCGATGCCCCCTTCATCAACGGCACCGCGGAAGCACGAGTCGCGGCCGCAATCGCCAGATCGAACGGGCACCCCGAGCCCGACGACCCCCCGGAGACGAGAGAGCGCCGCATGGTCGAGGTGAGGCTCATGCACCAGTACGTCACGGAAACCGGATCCACGGTCGCCATAGACGACAAGACGCTGTTCATGTTTGCCACGCTGGTGCCCAAGCTCGCCCTCGAGTCGGATGCCCTGCTCTACTGCCTGTACTCGCTCGCCGCCCTCCACCTAGCCGTCTCGGGCGAGGAAAAGGGCCCCGCCGCCATGGATGCGCACCGCAAGTATCTGTCCATGGCGTTGCGGGAGCACAACAAGGCGCTGGCCAACATCTGCGCCGCCAACGCCGACATTGTGTGCCTGACGTCGAGCCTGTTCCGCGTGTGCTCCTTTACGTTGCTGCAGGAGCGCGCGAGGCACCCGTATGAGCCCCCGGTGGAGTGGCTCATGATGAATGCGAGCACGTCGGCCGTTGTGCAGGCGGCCTTCAGGATCGTCGCCGGCAACGACCAGTCGGTGGCGTGCCGGATGCTGAACACGACCCCCATCATCTTTGACGAGAAGGCGAGGTTCTATGAGGCGTGACGGCGCGGCCTGGAGCACATCATCGCACGCAAGGAGGGGCGAGACGCCGAGGAGCCGTGGGACCCGGAGATCCAGGATGCCTATGAGACCACGCTGAGCTACGTGGGCGGCGCCGTGGACGCGGCGAGGAAGGGCGAGGCGTTTGAGGTCTGCAGGAGGTTCATCATTTTTCCCATGATGGTCAAGGGCAGGTTCATCGAGCTGGTCCAAGAGGGACGCGCGCGCGCCACAGTGCTGCTGGCGTACTACTTTGCCTTGCTGTCGCTGTACAAACACGTCTGGTGGATAGGCGAAGCTGGGGCCGATGAAGTACGCGCCATGGCCAAAGCGCTGACGGGTGACTGGCACGACATGATAAAATGGCCGTTGGAGGTTGTGCAGAGCGGTAAAATCCCCCCAGCCGTGAAGAAGGGTTAGGAATGGGGAGTTGGGAGAGGTCGACCGAGCCTTTTACATGCAGCTCGTTCTCGTTCTCTCTCGGTCCCGCCGAATCAGGCTAGTGAGAGGCAGAACGGCGACCACGATGGCTAAAGCGGCACGGATCGACCCGAGGCACGGGCGAGTCATAGGCCTCACGGCAGAGCGAGATGCAAGCCAACGGCAGGCAATGTTGTACAGGATCTGCCGTGTCTCGATGTTGCCGCAAAGGTGTGGCTCGGCTGTCGGGTCCAGCACTGAGCTGGGCCACAGTGCATTGAACGGGGTGGACTTTTCTCCACTCGCTTTTCCCTTATAAKACCCCGTTTGTACGGCTGCCTGGCGCATTTTGTTGAGTTAGTTAGTCAGCCGCGCAGGGA
>LFRF01000031.1:0-21898 GCA_001189435.1 Tolypocladium ophioglossoides CBS 100239
AATCTTCGCACGTAGGCACAGCCCCGTAATATCATTTCCTACTCGTTTTTATAATACTAGCCACAAGACCCCGGTTCTGCTCTTTTAACGATATCCTGTCCTAATATTCCGCGTAGATTAAGTCCGAGGATCGGTGCTATCGGAGATAGATCTCTACCGCTAATATAAAGAGACAAGCGATTCTCTTAGAGGTTTATAAGAACCTAGTTCGCAACTCAAGTATCGTGAACGAGCTAATTAACCTTTACTTTTGTAATAGATAGCACCGCCCCGGGGGGAAACACCCTATCCAAGACTTAGCACGGAATGAGATTCTTTCGCGTTTAATATAGTCTAGAAATCTCCCTACTCAAAGTTATATACGAGGATAGCCTGCTCCTTCTACTACAAATAATACAAGAGACTCAGTACTAAATAGTATTAATCTATCGGTAGAAGAGAGACATCGCTCGTCTAGAGCTTATTCTCTAGAACGGTAGCGTTAGCAAGAGTCCCTACTATCTCTAGCCATAAGGTATCGTCAACGCCCTGCTCCTCTCCCGTTAGGTAACCCTCGTGAAGTAGACTCGCGTAATACTTCCCGATTACCCTTGACTAATGAAAAGCTAATTAAATAACTAGCATAACGTACGCAAATACCTCCCGCAGTAGACCTGCCTCGGGGATACAATTAGGAGGGCATTTCTACCGGCAATATCGGGAATCGCCGGAGTGCCCGACTCTAGGTATAGCGTAATATAGCCCTATTCCAAGCCTCGACAATAACACTATAGCCTACCACTCTCCAGAGGGAAGAACGCGAAGCTATACCTATAGTAGTACGCCGAAGCCCAAGGTTCCCGGCATAGAGGTTCTCAGAGGTGCCAGCCTACCGTACGGACCCAAGGCTTAATAGAGTCGTCGACGTCAACGGAGATTGTACTATTTATATATCCGCCTTCGGTAACGCGTAAAACGTCGCTAGATATAACCAATGTTGTAACTATTACCACATTGGATATATACTCAGGTGGTTTATAGACGTAAATCTTCCGAGCTATTGTTTTTGGTAAGCTTTCATCGCTCGGGAGACGTTTAACTTTGCTAACGCTAAGATTATAGTCGAAAGGAAGTTTCGGCAGAAGATATAGAGAGATTGATGGGGTCTATACCTGCCAGAGCCTAGTTTAGTGGAGGTATCAAAACCCAAGGCATAAACGTCAGCTAACGTCGCTCCCGTATCACGGCACATCTGCGGACAATATGCGGGCTGCGGTGAGGAAGCGTAAGGCCGGCAATAGCTAGTGACGGATGCGGTCGTGATAGGCTGCTTTATTACGCGAGGATTAATCGCTAGTCAGCAGCATAATGATACTACCAATAGAGATAGGTAAGGTCGAGTCAAGAAAGAGAAGGCGCTTAGAGAATATGAGGAAAGTTGCCGCTCAATATATCCTAGGGAGGCCACACCTAGCTTACCTACATAGCTGTCTGCCAAATGCATTTAACCAAGCTTTCGTTCTTATATACATGTCTGATCGAGAGAACTCGTGCTAAGTTGACTCCGCCCCCTTTGCCATATTAGCCCACTTGGGATATTCGCCAGATAGGCATAGCATGGGGTGGCTGCTAGATAAGCTCTGTGCCCTTGTCGGGGCCACAGGCACGTATTCTCGGCTCGCCGGGATCGAGTGCGACGACACTAGAGCGCACTTCCGTTATATAGGTATATCGGAGGAGTGACTTTAGCGTGGCAGGTACCTTGGTGGCTACATTTAGGGGAGCTTTTGATAATTGGATTAAAGGACTAAGTGCTATGAAAGTGCGACATTATAGACAATGATCGCAAAGACGTAGAATAGCTAGCTAGCAGAGACTTGGGTCTACTTCCTAGCATCAGGGAACCACTGATGCAAGCACAGAAGCTGGCCTAGGAACAGCATACGAGAATTATCTAGCAGCAACTCAGTTCCATATATTATACTTTTCGAGATACTCGCGGCACCCTGTAGGCCACTCGTCCATGGCTTTCGTGACCTCCTCTAACGCGGTGTCCTTGAGGCATGCGGAACTGCCGACCCATTGCACCCGCAGGTATAGCGCTCCGTCGCGCCATTCGTGGGACAGGATCGTAAGATATCGCTCAGGTACGTGGCCCTTGCGCGCTCCTAGGTCGCTGTCCCAGTACGTCAGGATAGCAGCGCTCTAGAGCCTCTGAAGATCGGTCTCGTACTCCAAAGTTTCATCACCGGACGCCTACCGGCATTGGAGCTGAAACTCGGGGTCTTCATTGCTAAGGAACAAACGATGGCCAATGATCATCTCTAGTTCGTCTTCCGGTTTGGCCTGGAGAACGGGAAGGCTACCGGTGAAACGAGATGATGTTGCCATCGTGCGCCAATAGTCCTCGTACGCACCTGGCCAATTGTCGCTCACCACGTCCCCCGATAGCCATTTCGCTGGAGATGCAGGATGTCCGACCACCTGCACTCGGAGCTTCTCAATTCTTGCTCCGCTGGCTGTCTTGGCGACCTTGTGGCCCATGATCCTCAGCAAGCCCGGCAGGACACCGCTCTCGGCCGACCGAGGGCGTTTCCACGGCTCCGGCCCGCAGCCCCAATACGTGCAAACTGCAGCATTGGACGCTCTCTGGACGACCGTCTCCTGTATCCAGAGCCTTGTGTTGTCTTGCAGGAGGCAACGTAGCTCGAAAAGCCGAGCGGTCCCGTGCCCGGCAATCTTGTGCCCTATGATGCATTGGAGCTTCGTAGCCGGATCGACACTTGCTGGCTTATGGAACGGAGAACAGTTTTTGCTAGACGCTGCGACGTGAAGAGATACACCGTCGGTATCGCAGGCAGTGTCGCTGGCTGTTTCGCTCTTAGGACCTCTGCTCCGTGGGGACGTGCTTCCGCCAGCACTAGAACGGATATCGGCGATGGTCGTGAGGACCTCGGTGATGATCGTGAGGACCTCGGTGAACATCTTAATCAGCTGCTTCCCCCTCTCGCCCGACCGTCCATCTCGTCCTGGCAGAACTGCGGGGCTCTAGTGCACGTGTGATTGTAGCGCCGAGGCTTTGCCGATCACTCTCTCTCAGCGGCGTGCGCCGGCGTCGACCATGGGCAACGTCAACTGTTCAACAGCCAGCCTGGGGTGACGTACCAGGGCCTTCACAAGCCGAAGCTTACCGTCTGGAGCGCGTCCTGGCTTGTGCTATTTCTCCTGCACACCATAGGTCACAGGCCATTAATAGCGCACTCGGGCATGCCGTTGCACGACTAATGACACAGCTGCCCTTAAGCCCTCGCCGCCATAAGTCGCGGGAAGCTTAAGTTGCTCAGATTCGGCATGTGAAGTCAGAAGAACATCTGCGTGAGCATGAAATCGCGCGGGCAAATCAGCACATGCACAGAAGAGACGCAAGCAAATAAAGATATGCCAGCGTGGTGACATGCCAATTTTTCAGCGCCCAATCAGGGAAGCGAGAAGTCAAGATGGCGAATACGCTGCTCAGCATGATGCTTCACGCCCCGTGCTGGTCGGAGCCCTTCGTTGAACAGCCCTCAACCCTCAACAGACCCGCGTCGCGCGACACGTCCCACCCTACGGCCGCACCAGAAAGTCCGTAAAGGAACGACTGTTAGACTCCTATACGAACACTACTATACAACGAAGCGCATTCTTGCGGTCGTACATATGCAGATCCGGTTATCATAGCCCAGCCGTCGGCTTCATACCAGTGACAACCACGAAATCGAAGATAGCGTGAGTGTCCCCACGCACGACCCGCCGCAACATCGCATTCAGAACTTGCACCTCTTCCTCCGACCAACCCAAGATCTCCCTGAATGGAACGGCCGTTAGACCGTCGATGCCCTCTAGAAGGCTCTCCGCCATAAATATGCCGATCGCCTTGAGCTTCGGATCTTTTGGCCAGCATCCAACGGGCAAAGGAAAGCGTCTTTCCTGAACCGTCACGAATCCGGCCGACTCTGCCCATCTCTTAAATGACGATGCTGGGTCCATGTCTCGTCCACGCTTGCTTCCAGCTTGCCTCAGACCATCCATCAACTGCATAACAGGATTGTCCGACGAGAGAGCTCCGTCCGTCGAGTATGGTTGATTGAGGATCCCTTGAAGTTCAACCCAGCCTCCTGGTTTGAGATTCTCGTGCATCTGACGGACAAGTCGTGGCCAGTCTGCTATCGACCCTATCACGTTCCTCAAGTGTACGAAGTCGTATTTAGTGGACTCACGCCACTCGTCTTCGACATTATCGACAAAGAAATCGACGTTCGGGGGCACGTGTTGTGGCTGAATTGGGCTGAGATCGTAGCCTCGGACTCCCGCCGACGGGTACTCATCTGCAACATCAATGGTCTATATTCCAGTGCCAGCACCCACATCGAGAATACGGCTTGGATTTTTGCCAATTGGTGCAAGAAAGTGACGATCATCCAGAGCCAGCTGGAAAGCACGGTGTAGTATGTCGAGCCTGCTCTGTTCTTTATCGTCGTTCGGAAAGCAGTATGACCCGGCTTGATAGCTGTGGTAGCGATGGCCATATTTCCACTCATGCTCTATGATGCTGGGTGAAAGTGAGGCGGAGGAGGAGGGCGGTCCTTTCCCAAAGGTCGAGTCCGCATCGTCAGCCGGACCTACTACGGCCGCAACTTCATCTCCCGGATCTTGAGACTGCCGAATCGTATCAAATTGCAAGGCACAATAACTGTCTATATCGGGTGCTCTTACCTAGAATTCCGGTATCAGAAAGTGATACTGTAGCCGTAGCCGTCGTTTGGTTGGTATGGAGAGGCCTTACGTCCAATGACTCGGACGATGCATCGTCGCTCGCGTCACTCGGATTCGGTATGTCTGGCAGCGAATCCGAAGCATCTAAAGGTCGCGTCAGTTTAGCACAAGGTGTTACCTGTGAACTTTACTCACTGGATCTTGGTGCAACGACTAGGGGGCTGAGAACCCCCGACTCTTCCTGGTCCCTTCTCGAGCCACCTGTCTGCTTGGCACGTCGAGGGCTATGCTTATCTTGCAACCACCTGTCGACGTTGGACATTGTGTCATTTAAATTGGACTGAACAGCGGAACCCGTAGATTGGGGGACATTTGTCCCTCCTGCCATAACCTTCCGGGCCGCCGTGGCTAATAAGACGAATTAGCTAGGTCAAGAACTTGATCGTGGGCTCTTCTGTACCTAACTTCGGCTCGGCGGCACGTGGAGACAGGCTCGTCAACGAGTTGAGAGGCGTGAGGATGTTTGTTAGAAAGATGTAGAGGCATTAGAAAATGCTGAAGTGCAAGAGAGTAGGACTTGCACTGGGGACGTAGGCTTATGTAGATATATGGCAAATCCCTGACGAGCCTGTTGACCACCTTTCTTACTTTCTTAGCGAGCTGAGCGACCATCCCATCGGCAGGCACCAAAACGTGATGAGAGTCAGTGCATCAGCGCAGGTCCCCATGGATATTCCGTATCACACACAATAGAGCTTGCAGATTAGTACTACAATTAGTGTACACAAAGCAAGCACCAAAACCCCTGCACTTCAACGCCAATGCTCGTAATGATGACTATTTATAACGATCCAGAGATCCTCCATAGGGACGCTATTTTTGGGGAAATGGTTGTTGAGCGGTATGTGTCGGCACTCGCGTCCTCTCAAGAGTAATGCGACCAGTACCAATTATTGCTTTTGTGATGGGACGACGGTTGTTCATGTACAAATAGTCCTGCTGAACGAGGCAGATGCAGGGCTTCGGTTTCAACACAGGTTGTGTTCCCGCAACCCGGGCAAGCAAGTCGGACCCGCACTAAGAATTTTCACATATGGGTCTGCGACATGCATGTACGCGATTGGCCAGACCACAAAATCCGACCCCGCTGAGAAAATTCACATCTGCAAATTCTCACATCTGCAAATTCTCACATCTGCAAATTCTCACATTTGCTGCGTTTTGCGGCCCACATTTTTGTCTCATGGCTGAGCGGGGAGAGACAACTGTGACCAGCCTCGAGGCAATCTCACAAGCAACTATTCGGAGGCGATCTCGCTATGACACATGTTGCCGCTACATTGCAAAACACCGCGACTAGTATTTTCAAAGCCTTTCTCTGAACTACATTATTCCACTCGCATTCTATACCCTTTCGACAGACTTGTCCGCCATTGTAGGAAAATCACAAGCCATCAACAGTGTGGCGCGGATTGCTTTCGATCAGTACGATACCGATAAGCATGACCTCTTCAGCGACTGGCAAAAATACTGTAAAGTCCTTGATAAAGGCCACCGCGCCGTGGCCATGTTTGGTACTTGTTGTATTTCCCGTCTTGTGGGACGTTTGGTGCTGACCATGGGTTTTAAGAAGGAGCCATTTACTTTGCCGGAGAAATCATGCCCTTGCTAGACCGGCACGGATGGCTTACAGAATGCCATCAGCTGCTTCAGTCCCTGAAGAGCTCTTTTACCAAAGATATCGATGCCAACGACCCATGCGCTCGTAAACGGAAACGCGATAATTATGAAAAGAACGTCAATGTCGCGAATGATCCGTCGCGCCCGAACCAGATTACGGCCTGTCCGGGAATGACAGTACACGATCCGTACGCGAGAACGGTGCCCGAGTTATCGTCGTCCAACTTGGGAATTGGGCACCAGAGGATCGGAATCATGGCTGCGGTGGCCTCTCTGCGATATGCCCTTCAAACGTTCCTTTTCATGGGCATGAAAAGGAGCTATAAATATCAACAAGAGAGGAACTCCAGCGGTCTCACTGACACAGTGCGTCTGCATATGCCGCTGCGTGAGCACGAGGATTTCGGGTTGGCGGTATGGGTGTGCTCCGACATAGGAAAAGACGTCGCGCGAGTAGTCACCAAACTCGATGCCTGAGAGATATGCTCGGGGACTATCTGTTCAAGGCCATGGAGTCCAGCTGCTTGAGGCAACAGGAGCGAGAGAGGGGCGTTACAGGCACAGCTGCTGTGCAAGCCAAACCCGACCACCAGGATTACAAACTGATGTTGGTATTGGGCTTCGAAATGGGGGTACTGCTGTGGCAGGACCTATATCCGAACTAACTTGAATTCGGTGTTCATCACAAGAACCCCTAAACCACTCGCCAGAGTCTCACCCTCCGCATTCTCGGTGTCGGTTTTTTTCGGAATAACGGTACCCGGAGGCCCTGTTGCGATGCGACCGTCTCCAGAGCGCCAGTACATCGCCCTTTCGTAAGTAACGGGTGGGAAGTAATAGTAACTGATGACTTCGTAGTCACCGTTGGACGTCTGCTCGGCCTGCTAAGGATCAGCCTACGCACATGCAGGAGACCTATATGGGTCTACCTCCGGCATTTGTTCGAATTGTGAGTTTTGCTCTCGGGAATGCGTCCTCCTCCTCGGCTTTAAACGAATGGAATCGAGTGGACTGGGAAGCTTCGGGCCGAGTTCGATCGAATGCGCTTCTAGAATCTGATCGAAGACAAGCACTATCCCAGACGGAAGGGAACAGCGCCAAGGTAATGATAACTATCTGGAAGGCGATCAGTGGCGGCGGCAGAGCCGAAGGTCGCAGAGGCAGTGATCAAAGCGTGGACAGGCGAAGTCATGATCGCGCTGGAAAAAGGCCGCGCTGGAAAAAGGCAGCGCTGCGCTCCGCAGTGCGCAGGAGGGACTAGTCGTAGATGAGGAGTAGTGGGGTGTGGTGGGAAAGGACCGGGCATGTGACCTAAGCAGAGTTGGCAGCKGAGAACTCAATACCTTGTAGCGTCACCCTCGGTGATGGAGGGCCAATCACTGACATTTAGACAACTGTGCCAACGCAATTGAGGAACGTAGCTAAGGTTTGCATGCACCTGCACCGCATGGAAAGGGCGTGATACTGCCTACTAAACACGAGAAGATCTCGTTGTTCCTAGGCACAGCGGCCAACCTGTGCGACACATCAAGGACAGAGAGCGGTCCATTGTCCGAGAGGGCTGTTTAGGTCGGATCAAGGTCTTGATGCATTGTACCGCTGCGCTCGCTCGCGCCAAGGATGGCGCAAAAGGAGTGCAACCGCGACTGGAAGTTGACTCTGGCTTTTTCGACCAGTGACAGCGTCAACAACGACGGAGATGGCCCAAATACCTATAGACACGTTTATAGGCTGAATGTTGATCACCCCCGGCGAACATCCTGATGGTCAGATGGCAGGAGTAAGCTCGCTACTACCACAGCAAAATGGCCGATACTTCAAAGTCTTCGACACCTACACAGCACGTCAACGGCAAGGAGAAAGAACCCGCCGGTCGACTCCTAACCCCTGAGCCTACTACGGGTGTTGAAGATGGCAGGAATCTCCATCCGCGCCGGCAAAGTCGCCTTCCCAGTCGCCCCAAGACGCCGTCAAAGACGTAGATGAAGAGATTGAGCGAATTATGAAGTGTCCAAAGGATGCTTACGCTGAGATCTTGTCGATTGATCCCGACTCATCTGATGCCGACAAATTGATTGCGTGGAGACGCTTGGGCTGTATGACGCATCCACATCATTGTCGGCGGAAGAACGCAAAGGACGCGTTTGAGAGTACGTACAGATTGAGTACCAATCACGCTCACCGACTAATATACAAGATAGAGCTGCAAGACGCCGCAAGCAAAATCGGCGTAGACCAGCCGTCCATCGGCGAGGTATACTTTTGGGACGGCAAGACCGACTTGCAAGCAGATGATGATTCCGCAAACGAGACAGACGGTGAGGTCGGGATAGAGGAAGACGATATACCCATCCCTCCTACACGTGTCAAAGACGCTTACCGTGAAGCGACGGAGGTCTGATTATTGACGTGCGACGGCATGGCCCATGGGGAACACAGGTGTGCATCGAGAGGGTCGAGGAAGGTGGGCAAATCGTCCGTCGACTTGAAGCTGCGTCAGAGGTTGGACTTCTGGAAGTTGAGAAGTACAAGGCCGCAGCCGGCCACAAAATCTTGAGCGATGGCCAATCGACATGGTCCAACAAAGGTAGGAGTGACTTCGAGGAGCTGCTGTGGGTGACAAAGTCGCAAACGCAACGCAAGAACCAGGCGGCAGGTAGGAAGGATCCGGCCGCAGACTGTTGTGTCAGATTTCGCAAGAGAGGTATCAACATCTTAACCGCAACAAGCTTGGAACGGCTAGTGCGAACGCTCGACAACATATGCAAGAGAGATGGTATACTTCCGCCCTGACAAGCCGGACACGTGAGCTCCTCGAGGATCCTGCCAAGGTCGAGAAGGACCCGGTGCGCCGGAGAGCCTTCAAAGACTCTCGAGCAAAACAGACAGTAGCTTCGGAGGGAGAGCCACGAAAGCAACGCAGCCAGAGTGATAGCTCGGAAGGGCAGCCGGGCCCGTCGGATGCGAGCGAGGAGCGACTACACCGGCTGGAAGCCATGATGATTGACCTAGCGGAAACGCAAAAGGCCATGAATAAGACGGTGGCCACTATGGCAGAGATGTTCGAACGATTCATTCAAGCGAACATGGCTTCTCTCGAGGCATCCGGGAAATAACAGCTGTGATACCGAATTGCTCTGCCGGTGCAATGGCTAACCCCCTAGTTATTGTGCTGCCGGGTCAGACTGCTATTTCGTCGTCTCGGTCGCTGGGCGGTGGTCGTTTATTGTCATTGGAGTTAATGAAGAATCCTCGGCCGCTCGCCAGCGCACTTCTCGTGGCTCCTCCTCTACGCCATGGCCARCCTCATCGCCTTGTCGCCCCTCGTTTCCATGCCCTTTCTCAGCTACCCGCTCTCCTCAACCCTCGTCGTTTACACATGTCTCGACGTAACCCCGACACCAGACTTAGCTTCCTCAGACTCCTCTTCTTCACCGCGCCATATATTTTCTAAGTTCTCATAGCCTTCAGCCTCTTCACACGCACGCGCACCACCCAGCTGCTTGCCCTCCCCGATGCTTCTTWTGCGCCGACGCCCCCAGGAACACGGAATGCGATGAGCGCGACTCCTCGCATGCGTTCTGGGTTTCCAGCGACCCCAGCGACCACTGCACGCCGCCGACCCGTGCCAGAGACGCGGGTATCGACCCTATTGCGCGATAGAACGAGGGCCCCGACGCCGCCAGCCCTTCCGGGAGGAAGAAATACCCCCTCGCCTCTATCGGCCTGACCCTTACGAAAATCCGCCCGTTCTCGGCAGCCTTGATCTCTAGGGACCCCATTTCGCGGAGGAACCGGGAGACTAACTAATCCCCCTTCCTTTTCTTTTCCTTCCGCCTTTTTCCCTTCCCCTTCCCCCCTTTTCCCTATCCCCTTTCTTTCCTTTCCCCTTTTCCTTTCCCTTTTTTCTCTCTAGCTCTTCCTTTTCTCTTTTTATTTATCTCTCTCCTTCCTCTTTAAACTCTCTCTTTTCTTTTTCCCCAGTACCTTGGAGTAAATTTCCTGAGCAGAATAGCCAGATATATCTACGAGTAATAGACTGCAAATTAAACCTCCCAGTGTCACCGGCGCCAGCCAGTTTGTCTTGTTTGTCGACTGTCGCGGTGGTGGCGAGACAGCATCGTGTAGAACTCCAGAGGCGTTTCACGCCGTGACTGACGGGTTCTTGAGATGTACTGACGAATTTGGGACGGAGATCGTGCGGCTGGCTGTACTGCTATTGAGGGTGGAAGCGTCGTGTGGGAGGGTTAACTTCGTATTGACGCGAGCTGCCTTGCCCCTTGCAAAAAATGTTGCAATTGAATCGCTCAGCTTAAACATGGAACGGGACGCATTGGGGATTCGGGAAGTCATACAGCCGACTGGCCTTGGGCGGTGATTGAGCAATGAGGCGCTTATGTTGCGCGACCCGTCCAGTGATTCGCCTCACTGTTGCATAAGCCAATGCCTGTGGGTTCCGCGGAATGGCTGGCAGGCCGCCGAGTGGAAGGGCTTGGCTAGCCGGTACCTGCTAAGCCGCCACCCACTGACATGGATTGCATTGCACCCCCTGACAGCTATTATTGACCCTTTTGCATAACTATGCTCCGCTCGGTGACTCTGACGCCGGGTGTCCTCGTTGTTTTGCTTTTGGCTTCCAGGATCAGGGTGCTTGATCTTCTGGGTCACGGCCGAACAGGCCAACCTCCGGGGCCTCATGGAGAGAACACGGCCGGCTCTGCCAGGGAGCGTTAGCCCGCCTTGCCCCTAGATTATTCCTAACATGCGGTGCAGCCTTCCTCCTGAGAAGCCGGCGGCGCGTCGAGAGCACCGCTTCAGCGCCGTCTCCGCTTCCCCGGCCTCCCGCATCCTTTCCGTCTCAGCATCCACCCCGACGGTGAACCCCAAAACCTCCTTCCGGGATGGATCAAAGATTCTCTCCATGTCGGACTTGTCGACGCCGGCTGCGAGTGCCAGCTGGAGCAGTGTCCGGCACTTTTGGGGATTCAGGAAGCCGCCCCCAATGCACGAATTCTCCAAGCCATAGTTGCCCGAGCCTCCCACAAAACCGGTTAGAGGGCGTCGACTCACAACAATTGGCACGCTCCCTTTCCCTTCCTTTGCTGCCAGAGAAATAATGCCCTTGCCGTCCTCTGTGTTCCAGCACCCTGCCCCCATGCCCGCAAGCACAATCCCTTTCGCGCCCTGATCGATGCAATATGTAAACAGACCAGGCCGGAGATCCTGGTGGCCGTATAGTATGTCCACGTCAGGCAGGCCTTCCGCTGGATCGATCCGACTCAAGTTGAAGTGCGCGTGGCCTAGTGGCCGGCAGGGGGGATAAAAGAAGAAGAGTTGCGCGAGATACGACGGTTGTCATCCAGGTTTCGGACCGTGCATGTGAGTGGAGATTGGGACGCGACTTTTCGTGGTATATGAAGGGGCGGTAGATTTATGGGCTACTCCCGATTCTGAACTTGCCCCTCTAATAACCTCTCCCGCCCGCGTAACCTTGTATTTTAGTCTATTATTCGCTCTATGCCATGTCGAGCATCGATACCAGACTAAAGGCCTTGGAGCAAGCTGTATTGCAGATCAAGAACGCCCTTTTACTAATCGTTTAAAATTTTAGAGACGTCACTCCTCGCCGACGCTTAGCCCGCCTTTACGATTCTTTGCTCCAGGAAGTCCTAAATGCCCTCAATGGTGTATCAAGTTAGCTAGTGCAAGTTCAGGAAGATGTTCGTTAGTCCGCGATATCGATAGGCGAGCCAGAAGCCCGGCGTTTGCTAAACGGTCACGATATCGTAGCGACAAGCGAACGACTCGACTCTCGTATCGTCCAGGCGCCAATACCGTCTACCGAACGCGTATCGGCCGAGAACACCCCTATAGAGGCGCCGAACTCTATAGATCGAGATCACGCGGCAGCCTAGACACCGCCTACCGAACCCGTATCGGCCGAGAACACCCCCGCGGAGGCGCTAAACTCTATAGATCAAGATCCCCCCACTAAGCGGTAGTTTCGCCTTACCCCCGAGCAAATAGGGAAGCATCTTATCACGAACCTTACCAAGTTCGCCGAAGATCTAGCATTCGCAGGGGTAGTCTACGTCGACGTAGCTAACGTCGACTAGAAGGGTCTGATATAGAAGATTAAGGTACCGGATAGTCACGACCTTCTTGCCATCGAATACACCGCCGACGTAGGTACCGAGGGCGTGTCCCGCCTATAGTTATCTAATGCCGTCGACGTATCGGACTTGCGACTGCCTAATATGCTATAGCCGGTCGATAAGCCCTCTATTACCGAGATCGAAGCCTTCCTAAATAGCATAGCGGATGCTCCTCTAGACGGCCTGATGTTTTACTACGTTAGGGAATCCCTCGCGCCTAATTTCGATACACTACTTTACGCGGGAGATAACCTATGCTAGCTTCTACCCCTTCCGGGAGTTAACACCGTCTACTAGCATCTCGGCGACCGTTAGTCCGGTACTGCTTATCATTCGGAAGACGCCGAGTTACGATCTTACAACATCATGATCGGTCTGGGGTTAAAATTCTAGGTCCTTATATAGGAGAGCGACAAGACTAAGTTTGAAGAGTTCTATAGACGCCGGTAGAAGAGTAGCAATTACGCCTAATTTATTCGTCACTTATCGCTATTTATCGGACCCAAAACACTTAGAGCCGAGGGTATTGGATTCGATATTCACTACGCCAGACTTAGGGATATAGTTACTACGAAACCTAGGCAGTACTATACTATCGTCAACTATAGCCCGTGCCTCGTAGTATCAATCAACTTCCTCCTCCTAGGAGAGCCGGTCCTACCCAATGACTTGGCTATTTGCGACGAGTGCGGACTTTACCCATTGGAAGACGAAAGACTCAGAAAAGTCGCCCCCCCTCCACTCTATCGCTATCTGGGGGAGACGCGACCGGGTGACTCCCAGGCCAGCCCGACGGCATCTAGATCTAGGCGGAAGAGAGGGTGTCGGACCATACGAGCCCAGCTGCCTTCGGGGAGGCCGGCAGCCAAGAGGGCCAGAGTTGACGCACCCTGCGGCAGAGCATCGAAAGTCTCTCGGTTACAGTCGAAGGCATCTTCTACATTAGACGACATGACGAAGCAGATCGAAAAGATCGATAGGTTCTGTAACATTCCCCGCTATGACCTAGAGCCGTTTCTCCCGGAAGTCCTCAAGCTTGCTGCTGCTATTCGAAGCAGATATGCAATTTCCCAGCTATGCAATCTCATCAAAAAACAGAGGGACTTGATCGTTGATCGTCCTCCCACGCCGTGCAGCGACGAAGACCGGCTAAAACAATACGTCTAGAATATCGCAGCAGGCGAAGGCCATGTTAGACTAAAGCGACTTCGGATTCGCCTCAACCAAGTCCAACTCATTGACATAATTGAAAAGGGCAGACAGAAGCGAACCCGAGCCAGCACAGCAAACTCAAGGAAGAGGTCGGATAGACCAAGCCGAATCTCGACTACCACTGTAGCAAAGGTTCTAAATGGAAGGCCGTGGGTGGACGCTACGGTAGCCTCCTTTGCTATATCCTCGAAAAACTAAACCCTTTCTAGGTATCTACGGATCAATATCTCCAGCTCGATAGAACTAGTATCGAACACTTACATAGCCTTCTCGACGATGAGTATACTACTCGAGTTTGCTCTGCTACGAAGGCCTTCCAGGACTTACTCATAGATATATCGAAACCCGTCGAATTCCTATAGGAGAGCAGCGATATCTACCTACGGACCTGCGAAGAGGATAAGATACTTCGCTTGCTACAGCCTCTTCCCTTCGCCGAGGATAACGTATGGAATGAAGGAAAGTTTCCGAACTGGGCGAGGCCCGCTAAATGGCCTTCCACATAGCCATGGCCGGCCGATCCGACAATAGTTCCGGGAACTAAGAAGCAGTGCGACTTCTACGACGACGCTAAGTGAGGCTGTCATAACACTATCACCGATGTCGTACCTTATATCAAGTCGTACGGATAGAAAGGCCTGGGACTTCAAGCCGTAGCGTGCGAGCCGGGCGGAGTAGCCTATAAGAAGGACGCCTTCTTAGGCGTGCTCTCTAGTGAAATCTTCCCCCCCTACTCGTACGACGACGACTAGACGCTCGATTTTGTCCAACCAGATCTTCCTGACGAGCCCGTAGTATGTCAAATCCGAGTGGCAGAAGTCGGCAACTGCTTCAGGCTTCTCAATCACGCTCTCGAGCCGTCGGCATACCTCGTGCAGAAGAGAAGGAGGGGCAAATATGTAACGGCAGTAGTGGCCAGGAGAGGGATAATGGACGGCGAGGAGATCACCATCTCCTATGGCCCACACACTTACCTTGGTCGACATTAAGCCTAGTCACTAGGCTTATTCTCCTAATAGCGGGGCGCATCGTATCGACTACGTATGTAATAATACATTAGTTCTATTTATATATATGTAATTAAAATGACAATATGCCTTCATACAATTCAAACCAGGTCTTTTTGAAATGAGCATCTTGCATGCACATTTCCTGGAGCCAAGCCATGATCGAGCCAGTGACCCGAACCAACTGATATCCATCAACGGATGGCCAATCCGCCATCTCTGCCTCCTCTGTTAGGAGAGTCGTTGCCCATACTCCATTACCAAACTCATCCTTAGGCACACAGAGGATCCGCCGCCTATAATCAGGTGGTTCTTGCATGCTCTCGCACCATGCTCGAAACCCCGCGACCTTATCACATGTGAAGCCAAAGTCAGGCAAATCAACCTTCTTGGCGCCAGCGCACTCAAGAAGAAGACTACAGAGCAAGATGGTGTGAAGCGTGTCCGTGCAATCAAGTTGCGCGGGACCCTCTTTCTCTAGCCCTCGGAGATCGGTGAGAACCTATAAGTCGGCGAAGGTATCAATTCGATATGTAACCCGGCGTTCTTAAAGTAGTTAGGATTACATATCTCACTAAGGGTTAATGGTACGAACCTTCCGTCTCCTCTGGAAGAGCCTTGCTTCGAAGCAGACTTGAAGGCTCGGATTAGTCGAGACGATCCGGCGGAGTTCCTGCAAGCGGCTGGGGTAATTCTGCAGATCTTGTAGAGCATGGTTGAGAAAGTGCTCTCTGGCGTACTGCTCTGTCTCCGGAGCATGCCTGTCTACCTGCCAAAACGTCGGTTGTGGCTTGGCTAGTTTTAGTGCGGAAACGTCTATACTGTAAGTTGTATTAGTTTCCGTTATCTCAGGATGGTTGTAGTACGTACTATGTATCTGTGACGTTTTTTACGTTGACCTCACAGAATCCGGATCGCAATAGTGAATCTACCCACAATCTAAGATCGGGATAAGGCACGCCGCGGATTTTGACTTCCCCATTGATCTTTAGACGACGGAAGAGGTCGCGTGTAATACCATGAAGGCACTTATTGAACTTGGAAGGCCCATGAATCTGAATGGTGTGGAGCGATGCAGTGGCGCTCGACGAGCCACCCGCCCCGTTATCTTCAAGTATAAAGCTCGGGGGGTCGTGGAGTGACGTTATGGATGAAGAAACGGATGGAGGCGACGGGTTGGGATCAGAGCGGCTTTCGTCGTCACGGACGTTGTGACTATAGGCAGTGGTTGAGGGTGTGGCTATGCCAACCAGGATGTTACTGGCATCATTGTCCAGCATCTCCCATCCACCAAGTTGGTTGGTGCTCAAGCCCGCGAGGTTCTCTGGCACCGAGATCCATTCTAACGGGGAACCCGGGGCGAAAGATAGAGTAGCATTATTGCTGGGGTCGTCGCCGCCATGGTTACCGTGGGAGCTGTCTTTGGAGATAATAGACTAGGACCTCGAAGTCGCCGACTCAACCTATTAGCGTTAGCAATATCTTAATGTGCGATCGATTGCCCACGTACATTGATAGTAAAGTTTTTTTCCACCAGAATGCCATCATGGGGATATATACTGAAGGTACCAAGTACAGAAACGCGGTGTAGTAGGGGGCGGGCGAATAGAGCACCAAGATGCACTTTGGAGCAAGGGATGAATGCAGAGGCGGGGGAGCTGATGCGCAGTGATAGATCCCTTCACACCGAGAAGGCAACTGGTTGCCTCGTGAGACTTTATATGCAGTCCCCCTGGCAATGCTGGCCGTTGACCAGTTCATCTGAGCCAAAGAATGGTTCTGGGCTGGTGCTGTAGCGGCCACTATGTAGTTGCCGCTGGCATCTACTGGGTACCACGGTCTAATATCCATGGACTGAGGAGCAGCCAAATTCTGGGCTAGATTCTGCTGCACCCGCTCTTCCTGCCGCAAACGCTGCCGCTCTATATCTTCTTCATCGACGAGGGGCTTGAGGCAGATGCGACCAAGGGCATCGGAACGAGCGAATCCCCGACCCAGCCCCATTGGCCGCCAGCCTTGAGATCACCTTTGCATAAAAAATTCTTTTCTTCATGATGCAATCTCTTATGCCGTTTCCGGTCGTACTGCCGAGCGAAAGCTTCCCTGCAGCCTCATGCTCTCAATGCCGTGGAGGGCGGAGGAAACAGCGATTTTCAATGAGTGGTTGGCGGTCCACCTTTCAGCGCTCTGCAGGGCTAAGTGTGGGCGCCTATCAGCCTACGATGAGGCCGAGGCTGCAGGCGCAGGTTTCCGTCGTGAGGATGTACGCAATGCGACATAGCCAACCGAGTCGAAGGAGAATAAATAAGGCAAGCAGCCGCTAAGCTGAAAGGGATCTGCTCAGGGGGTAACGGCGGCTGAGAATTCGGTACGGAGAGTTTCGCAGTCCATTGCTGCAACTCTTCGCAGGCTCGCTCGGCTGCGTGGGGGTTGCCCGTTCTCGAGGCTCGTCAGCGCAGCGGTGCCGCTCTTGCCAACAAACTCGCCCACCCCTTGATGAGCGTGTCAAGCTTCTCTAATAAGCCTTACCTATAAAGTAGAAATCGTCGACGCTGCAAATAAACGTGTGGATGCCGTCGTTTTCTAATACCACAACCAAGGCTGCGACCAACGTCGGCCAGAGGTGGCATGCGATGTCAAGGCTTCGGTGTCATCAGGAAAACTAAACTCATATACGCCACTAGCTGCTGCATCTGCTTTACGCCTGCTCATAACTCGGATTTTCCAGCCCATCCACCGTCTCTCTCAGGCATCCCGAGCTTGTGGTGCCCTGGCTGCAATACATGGAATACCCTGCGCGGGTCTACCGTATCCCTGATGTCGTGCAGACGGGCCACATTTTGTTCTCCGTAGCTGGCTAGGGGCTCCTGCTCCTCAAAGCAGTGATTTAAGAAGATGTACGGATGGTGCACCCCTCCGATCTTGGCCTTGGCTTCGATGCGAGCAATCATCCTCCTCATGAACGTCTTCATTCGCGGAGTGTCGTAGTCCATACTCCAATGGAGGTTGATATTGACAACTGAGGAAAAAACAATCAGTCTCTAGGATTAAAGTAGGTGGTTTCGAGTTGCCCTATCCGATTCGAGCGAACAAGAACTAGGACATCTTACTCGTCAACGGGCCGCTGTCAGGGTCGAGACCCAATGCGTTGCCCCCTCGCCTGCGCATTTGTTCCATAGCAGGCACCGTGACGGGATTGTACACCATGTAGACTTGAATACCCACTGCGTCACTAATATGGTATACCTCCTCAAAAAAGATGTTTGCAATCTTTACGTTGATCTCTGTCTGGCTCAGAACCGTGCTGGATCCGAAGTAATTGAAGAAGCCGTCTTCGTTCATGCGGTCCATCTTCTGGGCCATCTCGAGAGTCGTTTTCGTATGGATGTACTCCTCGAGAACCGGAGTGCTGGCTCGCAGGCCAGCGTTTCTTATGGCAAGCGTCTTGGGAAGATCAGGCAGACTCGTGCCAACCAGTCGCTCCGAAATAACAAATTGCTGAAAGTGCGGCGACCAACCCAGCGTCGTGGCAACCATCTGAACGTTGGGAGGCATGTTGTTGGTCAGTTGCCCGAGCCTCTCGAAGACCGACTCCAAGGCACGAATGTCCCATCTCTGGAAGGTGTACCAGGACGGGGGTTGCGGGAACGTGTCGAGAACCACGCTCGTAACGATTCCAAAGTTGTTTCCTCCCCCGCGCAGGGCCCAGTAGAGATCCGGATTGGTGTGCTCCGAGGCGTGGACGACGGTGCTGTTTGCGAGCACGACCTCAAAATCAACGACGTTGTCGCACGACCAGCCATGGCGTTGAGAGAAGAAGGATATCCCACCTGCTGTAGCCTGAGCCTCCCGTTGACGCGGCATCGTCCCAGAGATGACTTACCACCGAGAATTGACCCTACAATACCAGTCAAGCTATTGCGAGTTCCGGTCGATGAGAGGCTGAGGGGGTCCAAAAATCGATACAAGTCCGCCCACAGCACGCCTCCGCCTACCTCGACAACTGTGGGATCGCCTTCCGGGATTCGAATCGAGCTGAGGAGACCCAGATCGATCGTCACGCCTCCATCGGCGTTCGAGACACCGGCAAACGGAGACGTACCGCCGCCGCGGACGGCGAAGAGGCACGAGTGAGCTACGACGGTCCTGAGGACGGCGGCAACCTCCCCGGCCGTCCTGGGCTTGACTCTGCACCGCGGACGGGCGTTGGCCTGGAACAGCGACCACATCACCATTTCGGCATCCCTGCCCTTTAGGGTCAAGCTCGGCAGGAGCCGAGAGATTTCGTAGCACTAGCACTGACGGTTAGGCGGTGACCGTGGCAACAGGACGGTCTCTTGAACTGACAGCTTCGATGCATCCCAATGTCGTAGCGGTTTGGAAACTGTTGTCCTTACCGTGAGCTGCCACGGAAAGCAACAAAAGGATCCATGGAAGTGAGGATAACTGCATTCTCGCAACCGGCTGGGAGAGTGTCCGTCGTGAAATCTCTACCCACAATGTGCCGCTGCGACGAGGATGGGGTGTCGCTCAGTTCATTGCAGTATGCTCTACGGCAGGGCACTGCACGGCCGTGGGTACAACCGCACATGTCAATGAACCCCGTTAAGCGCTGCAGCACCAAGCAAGTACTTACAGCATCGTTCTGTTGCTGATCTCTTGCCCGGCCGGTGGCGTGCCATGCCGCAGCCAGCCAGGATGCAGAGACGCCACTGTGGATTATGGACGTCGCCGATCATATGCCCCATTCTCTTCCGTGCGTGATCGAAGTTGTACAAAGATCACCAAATTAGTCCGCAGATGGGTCCAGAAGGATGACCCGGCGAGAGCCAACCTATCCGAGTGGTGGTGTATTGGCTCGCTTTTGCAAGTACATGATTCAAATCACACGAATATATGTACTAGCTAATACAGACTAGGAGAGTTTGGCATCGAGAAACGAGTTACAGGAGCCTTGCCCAGCATGACTAACTACGGACCGCTACTAATCTTCGACCACCACAGGGCTCATATCCTCGCTCCCGCCGACCTTGTCTCCCTTACCATCGGGAAAGGCGACCCCTGTGTTGGGCGTGATGTGAGAGGCTATTCCAAAGCTGCAGCGTTCTGGACTGTCCTACATACCGTGTAGGGGATGCGTTAGGATGCCAGGCCTCCCGGCATCCACTCTGCGCTCCCCAGCCCACCGGTAAATGGCATCAAAGTTGATGCATTCGTGCTCTTGCGAGAAGTCGGCGCGAGGAAGCAAGCTATCCTCGGACCACTGAAGTGTGAAGAGTGAGATGTCGGCCCTGCACATGGCCGCTTGCCGGAGGATCTCGAGGCAGTGATCTGTGATGCGGAGTCGTCAGCGGCCAAGGCCAGGATTCCACGGACCCGAAGTACTGGGTACTGTCGTCATACCAGTGTGAAGACGGTTCAGTCGCTCGTCGTTGGCGCTCATGTTAGGGAAGTAATGCTCCTTCCAGGTGTACTGGCGCAGGCGTTTCTGCCAAAACCGTCCCGTCAGCGAGCGTCCGTAGACTGGGGAGACTGGGGAGACTCGGGCTGGGATGTACCAGGCAATGTAGTTCGTGAAAGACACTGAGCCCGGCAAAGTACATGTTGTCCGTGTCCGGAATGCGTATGGAAGCAGCGCCGACTCTATCGAGGTCGCTCTTGGGCACGGCGATGTTCATGTCTGCACACACGATCCGTTAGTTCCTCGCACCCCCTATCTTCGTGGCTAGGATGCGACACACTGTCGATGATTGCAGCCCATGCTGCGTCGACCTCTTTGCTCGGCGGACCGTTGTACGGGCTCTCAATCACCAGAGTGGCGTTGAAACGAACTCGCTCGAGCTTGACGGCGCTGGCGGCCGGCGCTGGATAGAGAACAGGTCAGTATGAGCCTATTACAGTGACCGGCAGGGAAATAAACAGTAAACTAGGCTCGCTTCGCATGCTCCTCGCCGCAAGGTAAAGAAGGTTGTTGTGTAGATGGAGATGAGGAACAGCTGCAGTACGAAGAAGCAAGTCAGGTTTCCTCGGAACGCCCTCGGACGGTTTCCGGCAAGCACCGAGGCATCACCAATCTTGCTCTCAGGCAAGAGAGCATCAGTCGTTTCACAGTCGATATCTTGATACGTGTCGGCGTCTGAAGCTGTGTACTTGGCCATCGTGCCCGGAGCCCAAGTGAGGCCGCAAACGCTTGCTTGGAAGAATGGGGATCAGATCGGTCTGAACAGGGCCACCGAGGAGGAAGGAGGAAGATGCGTACGCAGGAGAGTCCGCCCTCTCCCTCGACGCTCCAGCAACGGAGGACGACGCTTACGCGGAGAGTTCAGAGAATCGGTTCAACTAATGTCGATCCGGACAAACACCAACCGGAAACATCCCTCCGTGCCCGGGGGGTTTGCTGAGGCAAGATCTGTGAAACAAAGACCAGCCGCTCACGCCTGGCGGTCTCGGGCTTGAGGGCCGGCGCCGGCCAGTCCCCAGCGCGTAGCCAAGGCCCAGCGTGGACGCAATCCCGTCACATTCGGCCTCCTCGCATGCAGATCCAGCATCCAGACTCCAGCATCCGGACTCCAGCATCCAGATTCCAGACTCCAGACCGTTCCCGGAAGCCAACCGCACTCGCACGATGCAGGCCGCCTCCGCCACCTCCAAAAGCACCTTGCGTGGCCGCCAGCCAACTAACCTACTGCCGACATATTCGCCAGCCCCATTCCCGGAGCCCGCCTGCACCCGTCGTCATAGCGCGACGTTGCAGGACTCGGCCATCTTCACCAGCCATCTTCACCGGCTTCTTGAGCGCCCCTTGGCCTGGATTCACTATCTCATTGGCCGAAATCTCCCCACATTGTCTTGTAATGTGTCTGTGCGCAGAACGCCATTCGCATCGGATACAGGGCAACAACAGTGAGGTCATGTCGGGCTTTGCGGATCCTGGAGGGCACTCGTATCACTGTTTCAGCCGCTTGGCTTAGATTCTCATGTGCTGCCGACGTTGGAGTCATTGTTTCAGCCGCTTGGCGCAGACTCTCATGTGCCACGCCGACGTTGGAGTCACTGTTTCAGCCGCTTGGCGCAGACCCTCTAACGCGTGAGAAGGTGAGATAATTGACT
>LFRF01000031.1:22148-35743 GCA_001189435.1 Tolypocladium ophioglossoides CBS 100239
AGTGCCACGCCAACGTTGGAGTCATGACGACGACGTGGCGCGAAGAGGCCCAGGTGTTCATMGCCGATTTCGACGTGACCATGCAGCGTCGGAACTTTGATGCCGTCTTACACTGGGCGCGGGGACGTAAGACAGAGTTCCATCCGCCAAGGCGTGTATCAAAGATGATAGACTGAGCTGCGTAGAAAGATTGTGGTTGATGTCCTCAGCTGTGCTGCGTTTGCACATGTGTCTCTTGAGTATGTTATGCTTTTGGTATGGCCTTTTACATGTCGCTTCAGGAGGTGATGTCTGCGGTTGACCCTGACCTAGAAAGATGGGCCTTGTCTAAGTAAGTAAGTCCATCAGACTTTCCACCGCGATGCACATATCAAAGAGGGCGGCAAAGTTGAGCGATCGTGTTTATTCCTCAGGTTGCGGCGGACCATAGGTACAAATTGAGTGACTACGTCTTCTGGAAATCTCCCCCATCTCCCACACCCCATCCCCTCTGAAACCCGGTTGACCCCGTCATCATCGTTAATCAAGGAGCAAAGTTGATCCAAAAGTCTAGTCTTTGGTGGTCTAGCTATAGCACTCGTGAGCGATGGCCGACGATGTGAAGACAGTTACGCCACTTACTCGACGGTCTAGCAGCCTGTTTGATAGAACTCGTCGGCATCACGCGGGGTGATCGGAGTGCCGTCACCACCTCCGTAGCATTCGCGCTTCTCAACAAGCCCATTCTCCGTCTGCTCCAGCTGTTGGAGGGGGTGGGCAAAGACTCCTAGGGAGAGGCCAAGGAGTGCCACGAAGAACTTGGTGAGAAGCATGATGTCTAGTGTGAGGAGGGAAAGATCTGAGGATCTGGTGACAATTTGTGCTGGATACTGCTTGGCTCGAAGCTAAGGCCTTGGGTAATGACTATAGAGGTTAGGCTTGGACTCTCTTTATATACAAATCTCTAGGGGGGAAGCGTGGCTCGTACCCCCAGACATTGTCTCTGCGATATCGAGAACATTTCTGGGCGGTCTTCCCGCCTCAGCCGACGAGTCCGCGCATTTCGGGATTCTACGGAGTATTTCCACAATCTTTTCCCCGGTGATCGCCATCGCAAAAGGACCAAACATGAACCATGCAGTGGCCAAAGTGACATGTCGGGTTCGTTGTCAAAGTGACGTGTCGGGCAGAGATATGCGCCTCTGTCACTGCAGGTCTCTGTCGCTGTATCATGTCGAACGAACCGTGCGGCATTCGTTTCCACCGCCATAACCGCCAAGTTGAGTCGTGAGCCCCGCACGTCGAGCTCAGGGTCATCCCAGAGCCCTCGTTGAAACGGGTGAGCTTGAGTTCCCCCGCTTCTATCACCATCTAGCTCGCCTTGCTCTTCTGTCCATGGTCGAACTTCTGCTATCCTCGAAGAGCAATGTGTACTTGCGGTCCGAAAGGTTCTACATCTCCAAGAGTTCGTGTACTATGCTCTTGTCTTGTGGTAGAAGACACGCTCGAGCTTCTAGTTTAGAAGCACGAGAGATCGGTTCCCTGCTTTGCTTCTCTGCTTTGAGATTCCACCTCCTCCTCTTTTCCGCAGGCATCCATCTGGTTGGAAATGCCCAGAAATGCTGGAATACCTTTCCCGACATCAACGGATGTACGTCGTGGACTGTCCATGAGTCCATGACTGCTTGCAAAGCACGGACACCATCACTAGTGGTTGATTTGGCAACCTACAACACCACCGTCACGACTCACGTACTCCAATGATCCCACTATTGTGGAGGAATCCGACTTGCCGACGACTTCTGGGTTAATCTTATTCCATGTGAGTGCCGATTCATGTTGCATGTCGGGGCCATCCGCGTACGCATTCCACTAACATCCGATCTTGCTCCAGTCTCCGCTGGCGGCGCTGAAAAGTGGTCGCGAAGTTCAGATTCCCCGAGTCAGCTATATCGCCGACAAACCCACAAGATGCTGTAGCAAGTCGACTGGTTCCACGAGCTGCATTGTCTAGTGAGACAGCTGCCCCGTTAGGAAAGCTGAACCTCTGACAAGATGTAGTTTCGGCTACGTCGAATCCTCGTCGGGTCGGCCACACGCGAGGGCCACCTGCGCACGCTGCACTGCTTGAACTACATCCTGCGGACACTCATGTGCAACGTCGACCTCACGCTAGGTTCTCATGAACTACGGCCTGGGGACAAGCGGACATGCCGGAACTACGACGCAATTAAGGCGTGGGCGGATAGGGACAAGTGGAAGGAGTTTGAGGCCTGGCAACACGCCCAAGCTTCGGCACAGATCGACACAGTCCCTCCTGGGGAACAGTCAAAGTTGCCCTAGAGAGAAAGAGAGAGAGAGMGACCGCAACTTTGGGGGGCGGGGGGGGGAGGCCCTTCCGTTCCCACGATGCTGTTGGTTCGGCGGCCAATTGAAGGTGCACAGACGGCGGCAACAACCATGAGACCCGACTCCCCTGTCGCTATGTGACATGTATGTAAGTACCTGCGGGTCTCCTCCAGACTCCGGAGCTTCCTGCATAAGCGTTCGTAACTTGAGTGGACGTGTTGTCGGGCCCGGGTCCCACCTTGGGCCACATCCCCTACTCTCGAACCAAAGTTCCTTGCAAGATACGAAGTACGAATATAACAATAGCCAAGGCACACGAAACAGGGTTAGTGTTAAGTTCATGCCCCGATAGCGGGCCTATTGTTATCAGGTTCATCTAGCGGTACGGGTTCTCCATACTTCGTACGAAGTACAGTCCGTTTATATAAAGCTCGGCGCATGCTGTCCTTGTACAAGCCGTTCTCCGCCGTGCCAACCAGAACCCAACCATGGCTTGGCAGATCAAGGACCGCTTCTGCAGCTACATAGAGCCTTTGGAGCGGCTCCCAGACGCCATTTGGGGTATGTTGCTATCACCAGGATTCTTGCACATGCGCTGACCGCGTCGTCTCCCCATGCCAGCTGTCTATGCTAGCGCCAAGGATGCCTTTTGCGATGGCAGGTATCGCGCCCTCTTCAACTTTGCCGGTCTGCGAGACTCGGGCTTTTACCTGTGGTTCAAAATGCTAAGTCGGGCTCTCCGAATCCTCGGTTCCATGTGCGCCGCGGACCCCCGACCTGACAACATTTCGCTGAACAGACGACGACTTCATCCGTTTCGAGCAGGACTGGACGACAGTCCCGAAGCTGGTGTCCGAAGCCAGCGGGGTGGTCCTTGAACTAGGTCCGGGACTTGGCAATCAGCTTCGTCGCTTCGACAAAACCAGCGTGACTCGCATCATTGGCGTAGAGAGCAACGCCCACTTCTCCCCGGACATTCAACGGCAGATACAGGAGCAAGGGCTAGACCACATCTACGAGCTGCTCATGTGCGGCGTGGAAGACGGCAGCGCCCTGGAGCGGCATGGCATCGTCGCCGACAGCCTCGACACTGTCCTCAGCATTCAAGTACTATGCTCGGTGCCAGACCCCGAGGCTACGGTCAAGGAGCTATATCGACTGCTCAAGCCGGGAGGCAAGTTGATATTCTGGGAGCACCATCGCAACTCGGATTGGCTCACGGCGGCCGTGCAGTGTAAGCCAGATACCAAACACTCAGCCGCGCATAGGGAGGGAAAGGTCACTGACGGGATCGCAGATGTGTGGAACCCAATATGGAAGTCGCTGATTGGAGGCTGCAACATGACTCGTAGCATGAGGGCGATTGTTGCCACGGCAGGGGAATGGGAGAATCTTGACAGCATCGAAGGGGACGAGTTGCCCTCGAGCATGCTGCCAAGAGTATGGGGAGTATTGGTCAAACCCAAACAGACATGACATATCTTTGGGAATGAATCGTGCCATCGAATCCATTGCCAGGCGCTGCCGACACAGATCCATCACCGTGACTTTCTACCTAGCTACAGTGCAGTCCTATCCACGGCTCCCACGGATGAGCAGGACAGCCAAGGGATGAACTGAGAGACGTGCGCTTCGGGCTTGGTAGAGAATAAGAACCGGACTGGCCATGTCTCACTTCTAGCACCCATGCCTCGGCCTGGCAGGGGTGATGCTGTTGCATGCAAGAGAGCCAGGTGCTTCCGCGCTTCGTAGGTTTCGATACTCAAAATAGACTTCCATTGTATGAAGCGTTGAAAATGGCACATTGACTAAGGACTGTATAATTTGCTAGGCAACTGTGTAGCCTGGCCATGCCGGGGGTTTTCTTTATAGATGCTCATGGCGCCCCTAGAGCCTATCATGGTATTATGCAAGCCGCTCTAGCGCGAGACATAATGAATGATAACCCGCTCTCGGATGTCATCTCCTAAAGAGGATGTTCCCTGGGCCTATGAGACAACAAGAATGCTCCCTAGGCATGTCGGTTGCTACGGAGTACGCATGCAAGGTATATGGTGTAACCCTTCCGGGTGGTCACGTGATTTTGTGGAGCGTAGTGCAAATTACACATTATATATGCTATTAATTGCTCACCAATCACAGACCCAATTGGCTTCATGGTCTAGTGGTATGATTCCTGCTTCGGGAAATAACCTAGAGTCCCCGGTTCATAGAATCGCCTTTGCAGGAGGCCCCGGGTTCGAATCCCGGTGAAGCCCATCTTTTTGCGCCAGTGTCGATGTTTTCCTACTGTAAGACGTAGTTGTGCATTGGACTTTTTTGCTCACTTGCCTAGAAAGAAATGAGCTTCTAGCAAGCTGGCTCGTGTTGGGATTTGTTTCGGCATTTTGCTGTGGTGTTTCTCTTTTGGCGAGCCCGTGACCCCCTTGCCCTCCCGCCTAGAGCCTGGAGCTCGCGACGTCAGCCTCGCCTCGACTTGCCTGCTCACACACACCCTGTGCTCTCCTGGCCTCGACCCCTTTCCACCTTGCACCGCGGTGGTCCATCGCTCTCCCACCACGCGACACCCGCGGGCGCATCCAGCATGAGCATCCACGATGGTCTTCTCTGGCCTGCTTCCATCGACCGATAGGCCGTCGTCCAGCCGCGCCAAGGCCAGCGCCGAGTCAGACCTACAGCCAGGGTTCATCTACGACGAGGCACAGCTCCCGTGCATCCCGCCCGAGCGGCCGAACCTGCGCGACCTCAACAACAGCCTCGTGGCCCTGGCAGCCGTCTTCCCCGACATCCAGATCGAGGTGTTCCGGGAGCTGCTGTCCAACTTCGACGGCGAGTCGAGGCTGGCGCTGGTCGCCGACGCGCTCTTGAAGAACCGTGTCACCTGGGTCCAGGGCAGGTGGAGGACTGCCGACCAGCAGGGCGAGGCCGCGGGCGGGGTGCCCAGGGGCGACGTGTTTCGCAGCCAGGAGTACATCAAGGCTGTGCGGTCACTGGCATGGCTGGAGTTCAAGGGCTTGCCGCGGTCCACCATCAGCGCCGTGCTCGCCGAGTCCAACCACTCCTACCTCGATGCTCGACGAACCCTCGTGACGCTCTCGTCCAAGTCATGGCGCTTCGCCATTTCACGGCTCTTCTTGCGGCGGAAGGCGGTCGCGACCGGCGAGGCTGAGCACCACCCGCTCGTCATATGGCGCTCGACCGGCCAGGGATCCATCATCCCCACGGTCCGAACGACGGGGAACGCCGAGCTTGACCGCGAGCTGTACGACACCCTCATACGGCCCCTGAAGGAGCTGGACCGAGCAGAGCGGGAAGCAAAGGATCGTGGACTGGCTGTCGAGCTGAACAACGAGGAAGCCGAACGGGCCGGCGCGACGCACGAGTGCTGTTGCTGCTTCGCCACCAGCGCTTTCGAGGAGTTCACCAGCTGCAATCGGCACGGGCACATGATATGCTTCCGATGTGTGCAGCATTCCATCAAGGAGGCTCTGTTCGGCCAAGGTTGGCTGAGCAGCGTCAACACGGACACCGGGACCCTGAAGTGTCTGGCGGTGGAAGGGGACGGGTGTCCTGGCTACATCGCATCCGACCACATACACCGGGCCCTGATGCAGGAGAAGTCGGGCGCCGACATGCTGCACAGGCTATACCGGCGCCTGGCCGAACACAGCCTTATTGCGTCGAAGCTGCCGCTCATCCACTGCCCGTTTTGCAGCTACGCCGAGATCGACGACATCTACACGCCCTCTCACGAAACGCGACCCCGGATCAAGGCCAACGGCATCTACAACTTGATTCTCCTGATTTTCTGCACCGCAATTTTGATCCTGACGCTCCCCATCGCGCTGGTGGCTTCTCTCGTCTGCGTCCTTCTCAGCACGAACCAGACCTTGTGGAAGTACCTTGCGACAGAATGGCGGAAGGCCATGAACAGACACTGCCGGCGGCGCCGCGGCTTGCGATTTTCTTGTCAAAACCCCATGTGCGCACGTGTGTCGTGCCTTTCATGCCACAAATCCTGGGCAGACATCCACGTCTGCAACGAATCCTCCCTGCTGGCTCTGCGGACGCAAGTGGAACAGGCCATGAGCATGGCTGTCAAGAGGGTGTGCCCTCGGTGCAACACGTCGTTTGTCAAAAACGCAGGCTGCAACAAGCTCACCTGCCCCTGCGGCTACAAGATGTGCTACGTCTGCCGCGCCGACCTCAGCGACGAGGGCTACCGCCACTTCTGCGACCACTTCCGGCCAGACGGCGACCCGCGGCCCTGCCGGGAGTGCGACCGCTGCAACCTGTGGGAGTCGGAGGACATCGAGCAGGTCCTGACCGAGGCCCGCGAAGAGGCGGAGCGCAAGTGGAAGGAGATGGAGAAGCGGGACCTGTCGGGCGCCGAGAAGGCATATCTCGAGACGGGCGTTGCCACGCGCAAGGCAAACGTCAGTGTGCGGCGCGTGTTTTCCGGCGGCAACGCCCCGACGTTTGCCGACCTGCTCGACCTTGTCGTCGAACTGTTGTTTGTGTAGCGGACGGCCTGCGGGAGCCGCACCGCGGGCTGATTTTGCGGTTTGCCACGGAGCACTGCCACGGCGTTTGAAGCGGACACGGGGCATGCATATCTTATACCCGGCGGATGACCGGACGGGCGGTATTTTGTACAAGACGGATGACCGGACGGGCGGTGGGTTATTATACAGGGCTCGTGGACAGGACGCCTCCAGGTATGGCACAGCACCCCAGCGGCGTGATTTAACTGTACAGACATCATTATAATACACGACTTAATATGCTTGATTTTACCCTCGCATGGCCCCCCCTCACTTTCGTCCCTTTCCGCCGCCTCTTGTCTCAGCTTGTCGTTGTTCACATCTTGCTCTTGTCGTCGGTCACCAGCTCGGCCGCGGCGCCGGCAATGGCGGGCTTGCCCGTCTCCTTGACCCTGCACTGGAAGGTGACCTTGCTGCCGTCGCGCCACATCTCGGTGACGATGGTCTGGCCGGGGATGACGGGGCCGGCGAAGCGCACCTTGATGTTCTTGAAGGGGCCGAATCTGCGGAGGGGGCGGGTCAGCACGGCGGGTTCCAACGCGAGCCGAGGCCGCGTTGCGGACGGGGGCGGCATACCGGTCGTAGACGGCCTTGCCGGCGATGCCGAAGCTGCAGAGGCCGTGCTGGATGGGGGCCTTGAAGCCGCCCATCTTGGCGAACGCCGGGTCGACGTGGAGCGGGCTGCGGCGACGCGAGTTAGCATCCCATCCTTGCTCGGTGGCGGCGGGTGGCCGCGTCGCGAGATACGCACTTGTAGTCGCCGCTGAGGCGGTAGACGGCGGCCTGGTCCTCGCTGACGCGGTCCTCGACGACGACATCGGGCGCCCGCTTGGGGGGCGCGTTGGTGGCCGTCGCAGCGCCGCGGTCCCGGCCCTTCTTGGGCCCGCCGAAGCCGCCCGCGCCGCGCAGGAAGACGGTCATCTCGTTGTAGAAGACGGGCTCGCCGGTGGCGGCGTCGACGGTGGTGATGCCGTTCTTGACGATGGCGGCGCTGCCCTTGTCGACCACCTCGAGCAGGCGGCCCGTGGAGACGAGGCGCGCGGCCGTGGGCAGCGGGTACTTGCGCACCTCGAGGTACTGCTCGCCGTGGAGCAGCATCATGGGCGAGAAGTTGGGCACGATGGCGCCGTAGTCGAAGGGCATCTCGGCGCTGAAGGGGGGGATGACGCCGAACGTGGGGAGCAGCTGGAAGGCCTCGTTGCCCTCGCTGGCGGCTGTTAGCGACTGCCGCGGCTGCGGTCCACGGCGCGGCGTGCGACTTACAAGATGTACTTGAGCTCGCTGGCCTTGGCGCCGACGCCCAGGTTGTACAGGATGGCGTCGCGCTCCTCGTACTTGAACTCGCAGGCGGTGCCCTCGGTCTTGAGGGCCTTGGCGATGGCGGCGAGGTGCTCGTTGCCGGCGGGCGCAGCACGGGGCCCCTGGTGAGACGGCACGGATCAGCAAAGCAAAGGTCTTGTGCGGCAAATCGTCATCATCCTTTTTACATCTAGGCCAGCTAGCTMGCTAACATTGCAGGGGACCGCCCCCCCGGGACGGAGCAGCGGCGGCGAGGAAGAGGGAGGCTCATACCTGGCTGGCGCCGCTCGTGTTGCCCATGTTGGCCAGGATCTTCTGCAGCGAGTCCTGCGTCTTCTCGGGGTTGTCGGCGCGGCCGTCGTCGAAGCTGACAATGTCCTTCCAGTGCTTGACCACCTCCTCGGGGACCAGGGGCACGTCGACGGGGAAGCCGTGGCCGCCGGCGCGCTGCCAGCGCGTGCGGCCGCACCAGCCGCTGCCGACCTCGTAGAGGCGGCCGGTGGGGTCGGGGCACTTGTCGCTGCAGAGGGCGAGGACGAGGGGCGCGATGTAGTCGGGCTTGAAGGCCTGGACCAGCTCGTCGGGCATGATGGTGGCGGTCATGGCGGTGCCGGCGTTGGGGGCGATGGTGTTGACGTAGATGCCGTACTTGAAGCCCTCGAGGGCCAGGGCGCGCGAGAAGCCGAGGATGCCGCATTTCTGCGCGTGTTAGCCGCCGTGTCAGCATCGCCGCCTGTCAAGGACGGGCGTATGGGGGGGGGCTGTCTCTNNNCGCGGGTGCGTACCGCCGCGGCGTAGTTGGCCTGGCCAAAGTTGCCGTAGATGCCGCTGGTCGACGTCGTGTTGACGACGCGGCCGTACTTTTGCTTGAGGAAGTAGGGCCAGGCGGCCTTGGTGACCTTGTAGGTGCCGCGCAGGTGCACGTTCATGACGGGGTCCCACAGCTTGTCGTCCATGTTGACAAAGGCCTTGTCGCGCAGGATGCCGGCGTTGTTGACGACAATGTCGACGCGGCCGAAGGCGTCGATGGCGCCCTGGACGACGGCCTCACCGTCCTCGGCCGAGGCCTTGACGCCGGCCGCGCGGCCGCCGGCGCTGCGGATCTCGGCGACGACCGTGTCCGGGTTCACGAGGTCGTTGACGACGACGGCGGCGCCGTACCGGGCAAAGGCCAGCGCGTAGGCCCGCCCGATGCCGGCGCCGGCGCCCGTCACCAGCGCGACGCGGCCGGTGAAATCGAGCCGGTCGCCCGGCGGGCTGGGGCCCAGCTTCAGCGAGTCCTCGAGCAGGGCCATGAAGTCATTGGGGCCCGAGGGGTACTGCGGGTGCGAGAAGTCGCCGACCTTGTCCCACTGCCGCAGGATGGCGCCGGGCGTGTACGAGGCGTCGGCCTTGAGCAGCTGGCCGCCGGCGCGCTCCCAGCGCAGCTTGGCGGCGTGGCCTCCGCCGACCTCGAAGATGCCGCCCGTCTCGGCCGTGTTGCTGCTGTGCACGAGCACCGCCACCAGGGGCACGACCCAGTCGGGCTTGAGGTTCTCCAGCACGTCGGGGGGCATGACCGTCTCCGTCATGCGGCTGGCGGCTAGGGTCAATGGTCAGCAGGCCTCGCGGTGCGCGGCTGTCAGGTTGCAGAGGGCCTACCGATGGGGGCAATGACGTTGCACAGGATGTTGTACTTGGCGCCCTCCTTGGCCAGCGTCTCGGTGAAGCCCACCATGGCCAGCTTGGCGGCCGAGTAGTTGGTCTGGCCGAAGCTGCCGAAGAGGCCGGCGGCCGACGCCGTGTTGACGACGCGGCCGTACTTTTGTTTCCGGAAGTGCGGCCAGGCGGCGCGGGCGCACTTGTAGGCGCCCGTGACGTGGACCTTGATGATGAGGTCCCAGTCCTGGTCCTTGATGTTCTTGAAGCTGACGTCGCGCAGGATGCCGGCGTTGTTGAGGAGCACGTCGATGCGGCCAAACGCCGCCATGGCCGTCTCGATGATGCGCTCGCCGTGCTCGACGCTGTCGTAGTTGGCGACGGCCTTGCCGCCCGCGGCCCTGATCTCGTCGACGACCACATCGGCGGCCTGTGGCGGGCATCAGTCTGCTGCATCCTGTCTCGCGCTGCCGCGCCTCGACCTACCTTTGTGGAGTTGCCCTCGCCCTTGAACGACCCGCCCAGGTCGTTGACGACGACGCTGGCGCCGCGGGAGCCAAAGAAGAGGGCGTAGGCCCTGCCGAGGCCGCCGCCCGCGCCGGTGACGACGACCACCTGGCCGTCGTATCGCAGCTGCTCAGCCATGGCGAGGTGCGTGGCTGTGACGTAGTGAGCTGTGGAGGCTGTCCCTAGGCACGCTCTGCGCACGAGGAGGATGAGGTAAGAGGTATCGGGGAGGAAGTAGAGCGGTGTATGCACGAGACGACGGGGAGGAGACTGACGTCGCCTTTTGTCCAACCCGGCTGGGAATGTCCTCGGAAGCACCCGCACAACTCAGAGCAGCCTCGGCTGGCTGGCGGTACGAAGGAAGTACCGAGGGCCTAGAATGCGGAGGGCGCTAGGCCGCCTTGGGCGCGGGCCCGCTTCACATGCCAACGCCTCGATTGTCGATGAAGTCATGTGAGGCACGCAGCGTCACATGTATACTCCGTCCAACATGTCAGGCCACAAGCCGCCAGTATGAGGCAGAAGGCGGCACTGCGGACTCCGTCTCTGCCATGGACCACGGACGAGAGGGCCGGATGCGGAAATTCGGACGGAGCCGGCGTTGCTCTTCAAACCCTCCGGCCTCCAGCTCGAAAGATCCGAGCCGCGGCGCCGCTACTGGGCGTGCAGACGTTCTCGCCGAGAACGCAGCGCCGATTGTGCAACGGGCCATTTTGCGTATTGCTGCACAAGCACCACCACCCTCGGCAGCTGAGCTCCAACCCGACAAGCAGCTCCTCGTCCGCAAACAACTAACTGACATAATCTCTTTTCACGCAAAGACACAAACCGAAAGCACCGAGGTGTCAGAGCATCGCGGCCCGGGCCAACGAAAACTGTGGGTCGGCACAGCAGATAAAGATCAAAATAAGCCCCCCAAGCGTAGCCAATCATCATTGGTGAGCGCGGCAACATCCTCGGTGTGCTGGCGCAATGGTAGCGCGCAGTCCTCCTATTGACCTACGGGCAACAGGATCCAAGACTGAGGCTCAGGGTTCGAGTCCCTGGTATACCGGCGTGCTGTAACTTTTTTGCCCCTGGCGACATTCCTGACAATGTGGATGACAATGCATTGTCGTGTTGAATGTTTATTTATTTTTTAGCGTTTCTGACAACTACGATGGTGCACGGCGGGAGGTGCGAGGGTGTGGCAGAGCCTGCCGACGGCGAGCCAAATGGACATCATCTATCGTCTTCTGCACGAAGTATATGGTATCAATAGCACAACACATTCCCACAATCCTCCCTGTATCTCAACCCATATTGGAACCAACCCAGAGGTGCGGTCCGTCCACCGCACGACTCTACCTCTGCGCAACACCTGCATCACTCGCACCCGCGTCACTCGCATCACCCACACGAGCAACACCCGCCTCCTGCGCAACACCCGGATCGTGCGCCACACACACAGCCGTCGCATAGTCCCCATCATGGCTAATCGACACCAGCGCGCTCCCGTCCTCGCCCTCGCCCTCGCCCTCGCCGGCCCTGATCCTCGCGACGGGCGGCCCGCTCCCCAGCCGCGGCCCGCCGGCGCCCCCGCGGCGCTCGATGACGACGTCGTGGAACGTCAGCCGGCGGTGCGAGTGCGCCTTGATGGCCGCTTCTTTGGCTGCGAACCTGCCCGTCCCGCGTCAGTAAGCCAGTCTCGGCACTCGGACGTCGGCTTGGCTCGTACCTCCCTGCGAGAAACGCCGCGGCCTTCCACAGCGGCGTGTCGCGCACCGCTACCTCGCCATTGTCCCGTCGCGCTGCTGCTGCCGCCGCTGCTGCTTTCGGGGCGGCCGTCGAATCCCCATCGAGGCCCGGCAGGTCGCGCCGCGGGTCCCTCTGCGCGCGCTCTTCCGGCGCGAGGATGCGGTCGACGAAGCGCGCGCGTCGCGGGCCGTTGAGGATGCCGTAGATGCGCGAGATCTGGCAAATGTCGGTCCCGACGTTGAGCGCAAAGGGAAACGCGCGCAGGGGCTTCATTGCGCGGCCCCCGTTGTGCGCGGCGCGTCGTCGGCGCTCTCAAGTGCACATTGCTGTCACAAAATAGCCGTTGCTCACGCGATGTCCAGTGTGCACGATCAAAGTACTACTCCGTATTACGGACACGGAGTACTTCGTACTTTGTACGATCTGATCTGGGCTTATCGATAGGAGCGGAGCTCGGAGCCTACGTCATCGGGTCGTCAGGATTGGATCGACATCGGCACAGGATCACCGGGTCTGTACACGTGCTCGTAAATCATTCCGTGCATTGTCCCAATATTACTTCACAAACATCCTTGGAAAGGTTTCGCAAAATGCCTAATTACGTACGCGCCAAAGAGAAACGCCTCGAAACACGGCGGGAAGCTTTTGTCCTCCGAATGCCTGTAGCAGGATGGCCCACACAAGCAAGCTCACAGGTGACAAGACGACGCCGTTCGCGACCAACTAAAGGATTGCAGGATTTCCCGATACCAAACGACGGCCGCTCAGAGGTTGAGAAGAGATGGAGGTGTGAGCGACTGGTAGGGGGGTTAGGGATTACTCGTTGAGGAGAGGGGCGCGCTCCTGGTCGGCGGCGGCGGTACGCCGCCACCTGAGGTCCCGTCCCGTCCAGGCCGGCACGGCCACGAGGACGGTCGTGAGGAAGAGGATGGCCATGATGACAAAGGCAAAGATCCACTGCAGGGCCACGATCTTGCGCGTGAACTGGGCCACGCCGATGGCAGCCGCGAGGACGCTGAGGGCAAAGCCCATGGTGTAGTCCTGGACGAGCGTTAGCCGCGACAAGCCCCAAGGAGACGCGGAGACGTGCCTTGTAGACGACAATGAAGAACATGCCGTAGACCAGGATGGACCAGATGAAGATGTTGCCAAAGACGCGGGCGACCAGGCTGTGCTGGTGCGGCACCATGATGGCGCCGTTCCAGAAGATGGCGACAAAGGTCCAGGCGAGGGGCCCCGAGACGGCCGGGGCGTGGATGAAGCGCGGGTACGTGTGGTGGCGCAAGTACAGCGCCGAGAGGTTGACGAAGTTGACGACGAGCACCACCTCGGCCCAGTGGAAGTGCGAGCGCACGAAGAGCATGACAAAGGCAAAATGCAGCAGGTTGTTGAAGATGAAGTGGCTGCCGACGCTGGCGGCGGCGTGGACCGTCTCCGTCGTCTTGGAGAACAGGTGCGTGATGTAGCCAAACTGCAGGATAAAGAGGCCGACCCTGCAGGGGCCGTCAGCACAGCCAAGCACACGGGCTGTCTCTTATACAC
>LFRF01000031.1:35790-92502 GCA_001189435.1 Tolypocladium ophioglossoides CBS 100239
TAGACGTCGCCGAGGACGTCGTTCATGGTGAAGGCGCTGGGGTACAGGTAGTTCTGGTCCCAGATGCGGCGGCGGATGGTGAAGCCATCGCGCGGCTCGTGGACGGCGTAGTAGGCGGTGGCGACGACGGACAGCAGCCAGGTCAGCACCGTGAGGATCTTGTACGAGACGATGGAGCCGGCGCTGTGCGCCTCGCGCCTGACAAAGGGGTTGTCTACCGGGTCAGCAGGTCGTCTCGTCGCGCAGCAGAGAAGGCTCACAGTTATCCCACTGCACCATCGTGGCGGTCTAGTTCAGTCAGTAGTGGCAGAAACCGGCAGTGCAAGTCAACGCAGTCCAGTCGGCAGCAGCGCAGTCGTCCAGCAGCAGGAGCACCAGCCGGCCGCGCACTATTTAAGCTGCGGAAGAAACGGCGCAGCTGCGGGGAAGCCAACGAGCAATACGTACCGCTCGCACCTCGCCGATGACGAGGGGGCCGACGGTAGTCAGAGCGCCGCGGCGTCGTCGCACCGCGCGCGAAGCCACCGATGATGTATGACGCGCTCGCTGGAGCGGCACCAATAACGGCCGCGCGGGACACCCACCTGACGCTGCTTGGGGCCGCGCTCGCTGCGAGGTGTCTCACCGGTGGCGCGTTGGGGCTGGCGAGCTGGCTGGCGAGCTGGCTGGCTGGCTGCTGCATCCGGCTGCTGCATCCGGCGCCGTCGCCGTGTAAGTCGGCKGCGTCAGGCACAGCGGGCGACGCGCAATCCAGCCCCTCCCCGTGTCACCCACCGTGCGCCGTCCGTCGTCACTCGTCGCTGACGTACCGTCGCCGACCTACCGCTGAGCAGGCGGGTACCATTCCCGCCCGTCGGGGCATCCTCCGCAGCCCGTATGTACGAGCACGCATATCCTGCCCATCGTCCGCTCCCTGCATCATGCGGGGGTCCGGGTGGTGTGCGGTCGGAGCTACTGAGTGGGCCGCTCGTGCCATCCGTCTGCTCCGGGCCATCAGGTCCGCTCCGGCGCTGCTACTTGCACCCCACGATCCATGCGCCACTACGGAGTACTCCGTGCTCGTGACCACGGACCACAAAGCAGCGCTTCCCAGGCGCCACGGCCAGCCCAAGCCTCCCGCGCACCCGCCCGCCTCGTAGGCTGGCACGCACAGGTCACCACCACCTCGTTCCCAGCCATCTATCTAACCGTGCATCCATGCACGTAGCCCTCAATGCCACCCTCCACGCCACCCTCCACGCCACCCTCCACGCCACAACATCCGATCTGGCTGCGACCCTTGCGTCGAGCCGTTTCATCGTTGCAGTTTGCAAATCATGTACTCGTACGGAGTACTTCGTATATTCGTTGCTCCAACCCCGTCCCATGTTTCATCTCTGCCTGCACATGGCCTTGCACGTCTTCGCCAACCACGCTCCGAACCGCTCCCCCACAACGACTTTGAGTGGGCCCATACACGTCACATGATGATAACAAATTACCATCTACGAAGCAGGCCCCAAAGGAAACCAATCAACAGAGTAGTACCCCGTAATCCGTCTACAATCCAGTGCTCACCACCAGCGCCGCCGCGTCCAGATGCCGCACCAAGCACGCAACATCGTGTACAGAAGAAAAGAATAACCCAAATTTGGAAAATCCACCACGCTGCCGCCACTCACCCACTCCTCATGAATCCGTCACCAGCTGCTCTCCCTGGTCCAACAGCTCCGTCACCCTGCGCAGGTCCTCAATCAGGCTGCGCCCAAGGCCCACCAACAGCAGCTTCTCTGCGTTCGCCGGCAAACCCAGATACGTTGGTGGTTCGCGCTCCGGCAGTTTGTGTATCCACGCCATAAAGTCCTGGAGGCTTGTGCCCGCGGGAACCAGCAGTCCGCCGTCGGGGCCGTCCACGAGCTTGTGGTCAGCATCGTACGCCGCCGGCGTCAGGAACGACGCCACCAGTTGGCCCAGGAGCTTGAAGTCGCCCTCGTCGTCAATCTTGCCCCCGTACGTCTCCGTCACAAGGTACCGTATCATGTCCCACGGGATGTTTTGCGGCGCAATGTTGGTTCGGTTGCCAGCCACGCTCTCGAGCCAAGTGTCAACGATGAACGCAGAGCATTCGTACTGCGGTCAAGTTAGCATCGCACTCCAAGACTTCCACTTCATCGCTCCGGCGTTACTCACATCGCTGTCGTTGAACTCCCAGAAGCCCTTCCATCCGAGATTGGGTGCGTACCGCAGCCTCTCTTGTGCCACGGCGTGCAGGAACGAGATCAGCAGGTACATTCTTGTCCTCTCCACCGGGCTCTTCGCCGCTCGTGTCGACAGCGACGACATCGAGTCCTTCATGTTGGCCCTGACACCCGCCGGCTGCTCGTACATGAGAACGCGGGACGCCCGCACCAGGTTGACGGGAATCTTGGGGCTGGACTCCATAGACAAGAACAAGCGGAAGTCCTTCTGCGGGTTGAGCGCCTCCATGCGCTTCTCCAGGCTCTGGAGCCACGTGGGGGCCAGGTGGACGTTCTTGACAAGGACCCAAGAGCCCGTCTGTGCCGCATTGCTGATGGCCTTGTCCGCGCTGGCGATGCCTTCGTTAGACCCCATGGCGATGTTTGTGCATTTGACATTCATCCTCTCCACCAGGTTGTCGACCTTGTAGCTGGCGTCAAACCCGGGGCTGGACACCATGGAAATTGGGAGAGTGGCCGAGACCTGAGTAACCGTCGCATTCAGATCCTCGACGTAGTCAAAGATCTCGCTGCCAAATACCTGACCAACGAAGCGCTCGGCTGCCGGTACGAATCGATCCATCCGGAACAGTTTGACGAGCAGAAGCGACATCAGAGCCCGGTCAATAGGCCCGGTGTTGTCGTCCCAAATCTTGGGAACAGCGGCTTCGGCCAGCTCTTCCGTCAAGAACTTGTCCCAATCGCTGCTCGACACACCGTCTAGCTTCTCCTTGAGCACGCTGAGCTTCTTGGCTTGCATGAATACTTCGTCCTTGACATCGGGGTTGGAAGACAAGTCTCTGCCTTCGATGCGGTTGTCGAGGACAATGTCAATCAAGGACTTGTCCATCCTGTACGGCGACGCCTGCGCAAGGAGCATGCCCAGCGTGATGCGGTCCTTCTGGAGCAGTCCGAGGGCCGTCCGCTTAAACGTGTTCACAAACAGGTCCTTGACGATGGTGTCCCGGCGCACGTTGTGGTTGGTCTCGTTGGCCAAGTTCTTGTTTCCGTGCAGCACCAGCTGGAAGATGTCCAGGAAATACTGCAGCGAAAACTGGTAGAAGTGATTGAGGAAGTGAAGCTGGTCCAACACGGCGAAGACGGCGCTGCAAGACCCGGCGATGACGCCGTATTGCTGCGTGATTTCCTCCACTTCGGCCATGACGCCTTCCGTGTTGCTCATCTTGGCTGAGATCTCCGCCGCCTCGGTCTTGAGCGTCTCCAGAGTCTCAATGACGTTGTCGTCGTCGAGAATGTTGCCTCGAGACTCGTTGAGAGCTTGCAGCAGCTGCTTTTCCAGTTGGCGCAAGTGCACCTTGAATTCTCCCTGGAGCTTGATGAGGTTGGTTCGGCGTTCGTCGACGTCTGGACGCTCCGACTTCAGCACATCGTTGAGTGACTGCGTCTGAAGACTGCTCTTGGTGACCGTAAAGTTGACAAATGTGGTTCGACTGCAGATGTCCGGCGCAAACTGCGCAGACGGATCCCGTGTGGACAGGTAGAGCTTGAACGACGGCGAAAAGTCAATCTCCTGCTTTCCGAGCTGGATCAGAACACGCCCGCCGGTGCGCTGGTACTCCTTGTTCAAGACGTGGTTGAGAATGGGGTCCAGGTGCTCGGCATCCTGGATGAGGATCGGGTTTCCGAATCGCAACGAACTCTCGAGCTGCTTGGTAAAGGTATCGTCCAAGAAGCTCGTCACCGTAAGACGCCGATCCTTGCATTCCTTCTGCAAGAACTCCGTCACTCTCCCGGATGGGTCGATGATGAGGGGGTAACGGTTGAAGCGCTTGAGAATAATGGCGTTCTCCGTGCACAAGTCGTCGACCGGCAGTGTGTTCTCTTGCCAGCTGAGTCGTTCATCTGCGCTGGACAAGTATTCCGTGACGGGGTTGGGAGACTTGTACTGGATGCCAGAGAGGTGAAGCTGGTGGCACCAGTCGTCCATCATTGACTTTCGGAATGTCTGGTCGTAAAGACCGCTGTAGGCCAGGAACGCCGCGGCAACGAGCACGTCTCCGACAAGTGTGCTTATCTGAGTCTCGAAAGACTTGCTGCCCTCCTCCCAGCGAGTCCTCTCCGACGACAAGCTGTCGAGAAGTCTGACACTTCGATCGACCTTGAACTGTAACTTTGACATCTCCGCCTTGATAGCCTGAGTCTCGCTGATGAGGGCAGCATATTCAGTCTTGTACGTGTTGATGCTGGACTCGAGCTCCGCGATATTGCTCTCGACCGCCTTTGCCTCCGCCTTGGTCTGGAGTGCCTGCTCCTCGAGCTGCGTCACTTCTTCCTTCAGGGGACCGACACGGTCCAAGATGTCCGAGTAGTTGACCTGCGCAGCCACCCATTGCACAAGGGGACCGCAGGCCTTGGAGGCTCTGTTGACCTTTTCAAACGTAAACTCGGGGATCGAAAGGAAGTCGTTGCGCATCTTGATCCTCAAAGCCTTCGTCATCTGCTTAGCATTGTCGAACATGATGATGCTGGCAATGAAATCGTCCCTGCGAACGACGGCCTGGACTGCTTTCCAGTCGTTGATTTTGTGGCCGAGCAGGGTGCAAACGGCATCAAGCGCAAGTCGGATGCCCTGTGGCGGGTTGCCCATAGATCGCACTTCGGTCAGGTGCTGTCGCTTGATGTTGCTGACACTGGCCTTGGCCTCTTCGACGGCTGGTTCTGCCTTGGCGAGGTCCTCCAACACAACATTCTTCCGCATCGCCACCTCGGCTTCCTGCTTCTCCAACGCCGCTTGGATCTCCAGCGAAGTGTTCTTTCTCTGTTCCGCCTCTCGCTGGTCTGCGACCATGCGCTGCAGCTTCTCATTTGCCTCCGCATCCTTTTGCTCAAGCTGCGTCTTCTTCTCCGCAAGGCTCACCCGCAAGTCGCGGACCTTGTCAACAGTGTCCCTCAGTTTCTCGAGGCCAACGTTCAAGTGACGCTGTTGCTCTTCGAGGTCTTCGCGCTTCTCATTGTACAGCTTGACGTATTGCCCCACAAAGTCCAGGAAGTGGCGTGGTGTCAAGAAGGTAATCTTCTTCTGCTGCTTGTACAGCTTTTCGTTGTAGCGCTGAAGCGAGTAATGGATATACACCATGGAGTTGATAATGGTCTCGCGGTGGCTTGGTGGCAGGGCGAGACCGCGATAGGCAACCGGGATCGTATCAGGAGCCTGGAAGTTGTTTCTGTCCAAGTCGACAGAGTAGGTAAGCTCATGGCCGACCTGGAACAGGGCCTGGTCCGACCAATCTCCAAACCAGTTCAGCRCACATCGGTTGAACAACGCAGGGCTGGTGGCGGCCTTTGAAGACAAGCCACCCTCTGGCGGGTTCATCGTGAAGACAACGTGGAGGTTGTTGACAATCTGCTGCGTAAACCACTTGTACAGCTCCTCTGGAGAGTCCAAGTGCAAGTTCTGTCGCTGTGCGCCTTCTTTGCAAGCCGTCATTAGGGCAGCGTAGTCATCTCCTTCGAAAAGTCCCGGGACCTCTGCATTGGCAAGCAGGGTGTTCATGCGTTCAAGGAAACCAGAGTCCAAGACGTTTGCCTCGTCCATGATGAAGCAGATCTTTTCACCCTTGCAACCGCAGCGGCGGAGGACATCTCGAAGATCCTCATCGAAATCCTCTCCAGAGTACTTGCCATGGACCTTGATCTGGAACACCTTGAGGCCGTTCATCCAGGCGACAAATCGTGAAAGTGTGGTCTTGCCACTGCCACTGACACCAATGAGGATCAGATGGCCCTGTGGCTGTCTGAAGACACGATCGATGCGCAGCACGTGCTCCAAGACGTCGTTGAAGAGGATCAAGGGCACGTCGACCTCTTCTTCGCAAAAGGTCTTGAGTCTAGCCTTGACAAAGTCCCTCAATTGCTCACGGTCGACGGGCACGTAGTTCTTGGACAGCCAGTTCGAGAATAGAATAGGACCGCCAAGGGCCTTCTCCTCATCAATGGTCGGGAAGAATTCGAGGGCAATACGTCGAACTGCCTCATCGGTCCACTTCCGCTCCTCCTCGGCAACCAAACGATCCTGGAAGAGTCGCAGGGCTTCGTGGGCCCAGATGCGGATCAGGCCCTCAACCGACAGAGCCTCCAGCGGCTTGATAGCCTCGTACACGCCGCGAACCCAGCGTGTAAGCTCACGGGGACTGTAGACATAGTGTGGTTGGATCTTGGGCGTAAATCTTTGCTGAGATTCGAGATAGAATCGAACCATTGCATGCGTGAGTGGTTCGGCGTAGCCACGAAGCGCAGGCACGATCTTGAGCACCGCCGAGTTGAACGTGCCATAGATCTGGTTGAGAGATAGCTCCCCAGGATAATCAACCATGATAAGAGGGGCATGGCGGAGGAATCTTGCGCCCAAGGGAGTACGTCCAGCATCTGTGGGCGGGTTGCAGGCTCCAACAAACTGGATGCGGTCCAGAGTGACCCAAGACTTGTCAGACGTTCGCCAGAAACCATTGTGTTCAACAAGTTGGCGCAGGAACGAAATTGCCCGCTGGGTTCCGTAGTTATCGGGTGCCGGCAGGTTGATTTCATCGCAAAACACGACCAGCCAGCGGCCGATTTGTGTGGGCGAGAGCATGACGCCGTTGAGCGTCTTCTTGTACTCGCAGTATTGCTCAAATGTCTTGATGAGAAGGTCAGGCGTGGTCGCGCTGGAGAAGTTGAGACCAACCACCTCCATGTTAGGAAGCTTGCGAAGAGCGCTGAAGAGTGTCATTGTTTTACCCGAACCAGGAGGACCGCAGAGCAGGAGGGGCTTATGCTCGGCAAGCCACGAGTACAGCACGTCTTCGTGACGGACCGTGTCTAAGGTTGGGATGACAACGTCTGTCTGAATGATGGAGTGCGTGTTGACCTCGATGCTGGGCACCTGGTTCTGCCACGAGGTCCACTCAGCCCTGGGCAGGCTCACGTCAAAGTCGATGAGCGAGCTTGTGCCATCCAATGGAGGCGAGCCAAAGCTGGCAAGCGCGCAGACGTCATCGCCAAACGCCTTGCGGTCCGTTAGGGGGCAGTCTCCGGTGAGTGCCCAGACAAGGGCAAGGAGAAGCTTCTTCGGGATGAAAGCCTCGATTTGCTCGAGATCCAACGGAAAGTCCGAATGCTGGCCATTGTACTCGATGACATCTCGGACAGCCTTGTTCAACAGCGAGAACAGCGTCGACAGCACGCGGGCGACTGTGAACTCCATGATGTGGTTGTAGCCTTGAGCGCGATCAAGGGCTTGGAGCATGAAGTCCTCGGAAGTCAAGTACACTCTGAGCATWTCGGCAACTTGACCCTGAACAGACAGGTTCTTGGCTGGGCTTTGTCCCGTGGCGACGCTGTCTTCATCCAAATCCTCGAATGGGACGCTGCTGAGAGTCTCCAGATAGTTCGCGACCATCATGCTTGGCGTGACGGTGTCCTCGCTGAACCATACCATACCACACCGACTGACAGTGGCGAGTGTCGCATACTTCAATGTCTCGACTTCGAACATGATACGAACGTTTGGCGGCAGGTTGAGACGCTCACCGTTTGGCAGCGTGAGCAGCTTGTTGTCATCAAGGACACTGTTCAAGTTCTCGACCCACTCGGGATCGACATCGCCGTCAAAGACAATCCAGTGTCTCTTGGAGTCTTCGCCGCGGAGGTTGTCGACAATCTTCCGCAGAATGCTGGTAAAGAGACCGTCGGTCCATTCACGGGTGGTGGAGTCCAAGTTTCCATAGAGAGCTTCCTTGGACATGACCTTGGAATCAATCACGTGAGACACGCCCTCGACGCCCTCGACCTTTTGCAGCGCGTCGAGCAGCAGCCTCCAGGCAGCCGACTTTCCGCTACCAGAGTTGCCCACCATCATCACACCATGGTGAATCTTCTGAATCTGGTACAGCTGGAGAACCTTGGTCATCCAGACATCAGTGTCGACAAGGTGTCGCTCGGCGGCGAGGCCACGAATAGCTTCCTCCAGCGCCTGGAGGTTCGCCGGCACGTACTGGATGCCTGGGAAGCATTGCCCCTCGATGGTGGTCATGATTTCGACGTCCGACTTGATCAGCTTGGGAGCAATGGTCTCTCGGATGCTCTGCACAATGATCTCGGGCTCAACGACCTCCTCGGCACCGAGGTTACCATCTGTCAGGCGAGAACGCTTGAGACCACCGGAGCTGACCAGGACACTCTTCAAGGCACGGAGACCAAAGTCGTAGTGAGCCTGCTTCGAGAGCTGGTCTGCACATTGGTCGAAGAACGGGACGGTTTGCTTGGAGAGCTGCTTGGCCTGGTTGAAGCCCTGCGAGTAGAGCATAACCTCGGCAATGAGCTCCTTGTCGGGCTTCGACATGGCCACGCTTCGGAAGAGCTTCTTCAAGTTGTCGGGCAGGTTGGAACGACCAGCATAACCAGGGTTCATGGTGATGAAGATCCCAGTGTTCACGTTGACATTCAGCTGGCGGCCCACCAACTCAATCTGAGATTTGTCGTCCTCGGCACCCTGCTTCAGACCAAGCTGGATGTTCTGAATCTGCTGCGACACAGCAGACAAGATCCTTTCTTCGAGACGGTTAAACTCGTCAAAACAGCCCCAAGCACCAACCTGGCAGATGCCCAGGAAGATGCGGCCCATCGCTTGGAAGTCGAAGGTGTCGTCGCAGCAGAAGACAAGGGTAAATCTACCCAGCTGAACGCCCAGCGCCTTGACAGATTCTGTTTTACCCGTGCCGGCCGGCCCATACGGCGAACCTCCCAAGCGCTGGCAGAGAGCCTGTGTGAGGGTGAGGAAGCATCGATCGGTAAGGGGAGTTCGAACAAGACGGTCGGGGACGCCGAGGTATTCGAAGCCGTAGTTGAGTTTGGCATTGGCCATTCTGACGTGAAGGCGATCGAGGAAGTTTCCTTCCGGGTTGTAGACGTATCGCATCTGCAACTGCCAGAGGTAGTGGCTTCCAGAGTTCGCGCCAGCGTTGATGAGCTTTTCGATGACGTCGCGCTGATGGACACATTCCGTGATCAGCTGCTCGCACTTTTTCCGCAGAGTAACCTCCAGGTCTCCCAACACGGTGTCAGCCAGGACTCGCAGAACCTGGACTTCTCTATCAAAGAGCATCTGCAGGGTTTTCCCGCCGGCGGCCAAAGACTTGTCGACCGCCGTCGTCCACGCCACCTGAGTCGCCAGGACAACGATTTGGCTGGGGAACATTTCCATGAACTGGTTCAGTGAGGCGTCGTCGATCGTCTCCGATTCGAATATGGGCGTGTACACGTCCACAGCCTCGGCCAGCAATTCCGCCAGGGTCGATTTCATCCCGCCTTCCAACAGTGCAAGCCAGTCGTTAATTCTTGGAGTCTTGGCCAAGAAAATCTCCTTCTTGAGCTTGACGACCTCGCCTTCTTTGGAGGTGAAGCCAGAGATGACGGCCTCGTCGTCCATCACAAGACCGGACAAGCCAGCAAACATCTTCTTGAAGTGCTTGGCAATGCGAAGCGTGTCGTTGCTATTACCAATCATCTCGAGAAGATCCTCATCACCAACAAAGTAGAACCGGGGAAAAGAGACTCGCTCCTTCTCCAGATACTCACCCAGAGCCTTCTGGATCTTGTTCAGCATTTCTGCTAAACGTTCGAGGGACTTCTGGGCATTGGGGATGTTGAGGACGTCAAGCACATATGGCGTCTTATTGGCCTTTTTCATGACAGCCAAGAACTCGCTGTTGATGTTCTGGAACCGGCCAGACTCGATGGGGAGAAGGTGCTTGATGTCGGCATTGCCGGTAAAGACGCCTTCGAGATAAACCCATTGGCGTTGGACGTCGATCCAGACGTCAAACAAGACATGGACACGGTTCAGCTTGTCCTCCCACGACACCGCCTCCTCCTCAAACTCCTTGTAGTATGGAGAGTGCTTCATGGCTTGAAGGGAGTTCAAGTTTTCGCTGCACTTGGCAAACAGATCGTCCCAACCGCGGATGAGTCGGCACTTGCTTTGGTAGTAGACCATTTCAAGAGCATAATTCTGCCACGTCTCGCGAACTTGCTTCAGAAACTCCTCGAGCGCCATTTCGCCTTGCGCTTGGGCAATGATGTCCTTGACTATGGCCTCGGTTGCAACGAGGTTGAGGTCCCAAACGTCGCCGAGGGTCATGGAGCTGGGGGAGAACTGCTTCTGAGGCTTAATCTGCTTGTAAATCTTGTGCCAATGTCGCTCGCGAATGGCATCAGACTTGAGATCGGACAAAATGGGGTTGACCTTGAGGAATCCGCGCAGAATGCCTTGGATGTGCTCAAAGGCAGCATACTGCCTCATTCGGCTGGGCATCTCCTTTGTGCCCTTGATAAGGTGGTCCACCTTGGATCGAATCTTGCGCGGCTGAACAGCAGTCCACAGAATATCACGAGTCTCATTCAGGCTTCCCCAGATAGTCGAAAGGTTCGACCACACAGACTGGAAGTCTCGAACTTCTTCGAGAGTCGCTTCCAAAGAGCTGTCTTGACCGGCGGGAATGTCCAGGGCCTCCTTTGCTTTGACGACCTGCAGGAAGTCCTCCTGGAGGTTGGCGATTCGAGACTCAAACGAGCTCAGCGTAGCCGAAGCAACGTCGGGTTGTATGGTTCCGGACACTGGCTTCTCCTCATTCCACTGCGAAATGATCTCCGCAATGCGCTCGTTGACCAGCTTGTCTTGCGCAGTGATGTTAGCTCGCATGGCGTCAGACTGCTCCTCCATGATTCTCGACTTCTTCTCGAGTATCTCCTTGAGAGCCTCCCATTGGCTGTCGATCTGTTCGATATGAAGCCAGTCGTTGGGGAAGTGATAGCGCTGCCGCACGAGCGTCGACTGTCCCTGGCGGAACATGTCAATCTCCGGCGCCCAGAGTTTGACGTTGCGCTTGCAGCTCTGCACGGCTGTGATGAACTGCACGGCTTGCGCAGTAGACGACGTGTCGGAGCTCTGGCCCTCGAGATGCTTCCGTGCCTTTTCGATGTCGGCATTGACGTCTCGCATACGGTTGCCTAGTCGGCTGGCAAACTTCATCAAGATCTCGTGCTGCCACTGGTCGTACTTGGCGTTCACCTTGGTCTGAACCTGGTCGTAGTCGACAGTAAGGTGACCAAACGAGCGGCTCACCTCCTGCGTGTCAAAGGTGGTGCGGACCTTGCGGATGTCTTGCAGGCACTCGAGCCATCGCGGAAGATGATCGCCCAGCATGTCATAGACCTGCTCCGACTGGAGATCCCACAGGGACTGGAACTGAAGCCACTTGTCGATATACGCGCTAATCTCCTGCAGCTTCTTCTCCACAGACACGTACACCCGGTGAAGCATGCTGGCGCACTCCGTCGCCAGATCGGTGAACCGCGGCTCGTCACCGGCGGTTGCGTTGAGGCTCATCTGATACCGAGCAGCCTTGATCTTTCGCAGATTGCAGACGATGCCGAGCCAGTCGTGAAGGTGCAGGAACCAACTAGCTCTGGCGTATTCCAGAGGAGGATCCAGATAGATGACTTGATTTCGCATAGCCAGTTCCAGGATTAGACGCTTCATCGTCGGGTCATCCTGCTTTTCCTCGTCCTCACTAGACTTCTTCCGCCGGCCATCGTCCTGCGTCACGTCTTCAAACGCAGTGATCCAGGCTTGCACCGCGCTGTGAAGACGTTCCAAGAGGATGGACTGGACCTTTTGATTCAGTCCACCGACCCAAAAGTCGAGGTTGACATATTGCTCCAAGTTCAGCTGGTCGACGGCAGATTGGATGGTCTTGAGGCGCGACTGGAATGCTGAGGCATCGTACGAGCAGGTGCTGAGCTCTTTCAGTGCCTGTTCCACCGTCGCATGGATGTGGTTCAACGAGACGGCCTTGCTCTGGAGGACTGAGACGGCAGCCGCAAAGCCTCGAATGAACATACCGTGCTTGCTCTCCGTGTTCTTGGTGAGACTAAACTCCGTCCCACCAGGAAGAAGTGGTCGGTTTTGCCTCGGGTCCGCGTAGAACAGCTCGTGGGAGTTGATGAACGACTCCCATCGCAGGGGGACACCTTCCCCAATCAACCGGTAGACGTCGTTGCGATAGCCGCTGAGCAAGACAGACTCTTCACCCATGCCGGAGATCTGTCGCAGGGTCTGAGATAGGGTTCTCACGCTCTCCATGAGGCTGACGGCATAGGGATACACTCGTTTGGCGTCCTTGGACACGGTAGTCACGGCGTGGGGGACGGAATAGGACTGCCACATGAGGTTCCTGGTCTCCTTGAACAGGGTGATGATCTGAGGGTCGAAGTTGACCGCCAGCTCGAGGATGCCGCCGGCAGATCGCACTCGAGCAATGTCGAAGAGCTGGCCGGAAATTGAAATCTTCCGCCGGCCAACGTCAGTCAGCCACGCCTCGTAGATCCGACCGGTATCAAGCTTGTGCTTGAACAGTTCGCTCTCCTCCTGCAGCTTGTGGCCTTCGGAGTGCATGTGCCAGCCTGGACCAAGCACTGCCTCTACTTTCCTCATGTAGCCGTCCAGCTGGAACTCAATCTGACGTGCCCAGATGATGGCCCCGGAAACGGGGGGAAGGTCGCGGAGCTGAGCCATGGCGTGCGCCTCGGAGTGTCCATACTGCTGCTTGAACCGCTCGTGCAGGCCATTGATGGCTTGCTTGACATGGTCCATCAACTGGTTCTGATACTCCTGAATGGCACCACGGATCTTGGGCCGCACGAACAAGGCGTTGAACTTGGAAAAGACGCGGAACATCTCGTTGGCGGTCTTGGCCGTGGCGAGGCGGTCCCGTAGTCGGGCGATGATGGAGTTTTCAACTCGCGTCGTGCGTTCGTTGTACAGGTTCTCGGCCCGAACCCATCGCTCCCTGCCCTGATCCGTGACGTCCAGCAAGTCCACGTTCTGCAGCGCTTCCCAAGCTTGCTTGACTTCTTCTACGGCATCGACATCGCCCATCTCCTCCATGACGACACCGTTGGTACCAGTGGTCTCGGTCACGCCCGGAATTGTGGCCTTTGGACCCAGAACATTGACAATCGTTCGCTGAAGCTGCTCGTGGTTGTCCCGGAATGTGTCGACATACTTGATTCGTGACTCGAGCTCCACGTGCTTCTTGTTGATCTTGATGGGGATGAACTTTTCGTTCCTGCGACGTGTGACTTCACGAGCAACGTTGGTGAATTCCTTGATGTTATCCTCCCAGGTCCTGAAGATTCCGTCGCAGGTGCGCATGAGAGTTTGGAATTGGTGGTAATCAAGGTTCACGAGCTCAGTGCCGGGCAGCAGTCGGTGGAGAACGTCATCCAGGTCAGCCGAGATGGCCTCGACGAGAGGCAGGGCTCGTCTGATCGGATAGGGGCATATCCTCAGCTTCTTGTTCAGATGGCCGAATATTTGCGAAATGGCTTCCTGGACCTTGGGTAGCGATGTAGCAGACAGCAGCTCGTCCAGGGGAAAGTCCCGCATGAGCTGGTTATACTTTTGCACCTTCTCCATGGCCTCCTTCAGCCCCGTGTCGGCGGTGAAACTGACGGTGGCTTGGAAGCGCTTAGCATGCTTTAGGATCTCGAGAGTCAAGATGACTCCCTCGCTCCTCAGCTGGCCCTCAATGCCTTCCAATGCTGATTCCATGGACAACCAAAAGTTGACTTCTTGGCTCGCAGTGCTGAACTCTTGGCTTGTATTCGAAGGCTCTCTGGTCAACTTGGTGATGCCCTGGATGGACTTGATCCACGTATTCACGTTCGCCTGCAGCCGGTTCAGAAAAGTGCTGTCTTGAAGCAGATTCGCCGGTATCCCGTCGATGGACGCTTTAGTATCGTGTGCTTCGGCATCGTCGAGGACGTTTTGGACAATCGAGTGGCACGCCAGGGATATCTCGGGGATGTCGACATTCTGCTGGAGGTGAAGCAAGCTCAGCTCCAGGTCGTTGAGCCTCTTCTTCGTCACGGGGATGCCCGTCTTTGTGTCGACGTCTCCGCGGCCCCGCGACCCGTTTTCCAACTGCTGGCTCTTGGTGTTTGCATCGAAGTAGGGCACCAAGGCGTGGTGAACTTGAGAATGAAGAACCTCCCACGGGGAGAGAGAGGCCCCTTGCTCTCCCACGGCGGCATTAAGGGAGGCAGGGCCGGGCAGATTAGTAATGAATATCTGAGATGTAAGAGGTCGGGTCGGGTCGATGGGCAGCGGCGTCTTCAGCAGGATGAGCGAGGCCACCGTCGTGGCCGATGAAGAGATGTCGGTCGAAAGCGTGTAGTGAAACGACGAAGGCACTGCGGTTTCAAGGGTGCATCAGCAAAGCGTCGACAACAGCGGATGACGATGGTGCGTAAGACTCACCAGCAGTGTCGGAGCCGTTCTCGACGGCCGAAGAAGACGCAATGTCCTTTTGGATATACAGAACATTCTGGGTATCATTCGCAAAACGAGTACAACGCGAAACAGTCTCGCCGTAGCGGCTCTTGTGCAGCAAGCTCCCCAGCTGCTCTAGATCTTGCCGCGTGGCGCCGAGGGCGATCTGGCAGACAGCGGCCAGGTGCTCGACCACACGTTCAGGCTCGATGGCCGGGAACGGCGCTGGCGCGACGCCGTTGGCCGGCGGGCTCTGCACGGGCGGCGAGGACACCTCCATGTCGGGAGATGCGGCGGGGCGTGGAGGATAAGGAAATCACGAGCGGGAGGTCATCTCCGAGCGAGAGGCCGGCTCACGAGGACGAAGACGGGGAGTTTGGGGCGCTGGAAGCGGCGGTCCAGAGCTCAGGGGCGGGAGCTGCCGCGGCACCAGGGAGCTCTAGGCACACAAGGGGCGGCAGAGGTGAGCGTGTTGGGGCAGCGGGCGGGTCGCGTAGTCGTGCCGTCGGTCGTCGGTCGTCGATCGTCGGTCGTCGTCGTGAGCCCTGGCGGCGAGGATGGATGCGTCGTGTGAGGAAGAGGCGCTGGTGTTTGTCGAGTCGGGAGATGCGGCCTCGCGGCAGCAGAAGCAAATGTCCACAACGGTCATTACGCACTGCAAGGGCACCCGGTACGCGACCCTGCAACCCCTGTCGCGACGGGCATGTGCTGTCCTGTTGGGCAGAGCGTGCGTGTGCCTGATTGGCCCCGCCCCACGCCACGCAAAGGGGGTGTGGCTGTTAGCTTGAGGCGTCAGAGCCGTCGGAGGCGCCGTCAGCCGCCAGCCCCGCCATCAAGTGCCCGTCCGGTGTCAACGTCGAGCTTCGTCCCAGAGTGCATGCAGTAAGTGCCCTGCCTAAAATAGAGTAATCAAGAGGCCGCTCGCTAGGTATGCCAACGGTGCATTTTTGCTTCCTCAAGTTGATTTTTAAGCTAATTCAACGCACAGTCCCCCCGCCTCGCAGCTTCTGCCCTGCAGGTCCCCTACGAGCAGAGGTGCATGACGCCGGTTCCACCATGTGTACTGTGCAGAGCCCCATCCCATCCCATCTGCTCTACCTCACACGACGCACGCCCGCAGTTCCCACTGTGGCCCAGGTTGCATAGGTAAGTAACAGCATATTTATCTTCTTTAAGCACAGTTAAAAGTATAAAAGCCCGAAAGTCCCGCAGCAGAGTCCAACACCTAAATCCCATCAGCCCGTTGCCCGCGGACATCCACCCTATGGTTTTCTTTTCGACCAGGTCCCCAGATCCCGAACACGAGATTGCAGCGAATCGAACAGTCACGCCATACGCCCCTTCTCCCATATTCCCGTCACGATCCACCGTTCCCTTCCCTTCAGGCAATAAATACGCCGCTCAGAGGAGCTCACCCGGGTGGATTCGCTCCCACCGCCGGGCTACCGTCGGGGCCTGCCAGCCTCTCCCGTTGGACCATGACCCTTTGGTTACAAATGTCGATGAACATCTCAAACTTCTGGATCAGCTTCTCCTTCTCCTCGAGCTTGGCCTTCAGGTCGTCGATTTCCTTTTGTTTATCGTCTTCAATCTTCTTCATGTCCTCGCGAGCCTTGGCCAGCTCTCTCCTGAGGTCGGCCCGGATGCGATCTTCAGGCGACTGCTGCGGCTTGGTGTAGATGGCCGGCCGGTTTTCCGCCAGGCCCGTAGCCACTTTCTGCGGATTCCGGCTGATGGCTGCTCGGGCATTGTAAATGTCCCGCGGGAGCAAGTGGCACTCTGGATTCTCGGTTTGAAGAATCTGCAGCGTCTCAGAGACGCCGGCGCCTGCAAGGTAGTCAGCGGAAACTGAATTACCAATGACAGGGTGCTTAGACGACATACCGTTCTCCTTGAGCTGCTTCACGGCAGCCACCATCTTGCTGTCCAACTTACGCGCGGCCGGGTGATGCGAGGGACCCTCACTCGGCCCGTGGTTGTGCTGCAAGTGTGCAGGGTCGGGTCGGTATCGAATCGTCCACTGCGTCCGCTGCTCGATGGCGAAGAAGCCGAAGGGGCAGTCGCATTTCCGAGACGACGTCTTGCGCTTGCGAAACTCGGGGCTGACGCGGCTCGGCGGTTTCCCCGCTCGATCGCAGACGAAAAGCACCTTTTTCAGCCCCGGAACCGTCTTTTTCGACCGACCAATGACGATGGCGTATCCAACCGAGGTGCAATATCGCAAGACGGCTTTCTGGACTGCCTCCAGCGTTGGATAGCTACCACCTTCGGGCGGCGGTGACACCATTTCGCCCATGGGATGTGTCGGGACGTAGGATGGGTCGCTGAGGAGCTTGGCCTCGAGGGAAGCGTCGTTTTCCCCATCATTGTGACCGTCCATGTCCATTTCATCCGCGGCATGGTCGTCCTGCTGCTGGGGGGGCTGCTCGGGCGCTTGTTGCGGTGAGGCTTGGACTTGCTGGGGCTGCTGCGGCTGTGCTTGTTGCGCTTGCGGTACCTGCGGCGTCTGCGGCTGCTGCTGAGGCCTGTCTTGGGGTTGCGGCATCTGTTGGGGCTGCTGTTGCGGAGTCTGCGGCTGCTGCTGCTGCTGCTGCTGTTGCTGCTGTTGCTGCGGCGGAGGTGCCTGGGGCGGCGGCGGTTGCTGCTGCTGCTGCTGCTGCTGCTGCGGAGTGTGTTGTTGCTGGGGATGAGGATGCCCTTGGTGAGACTGGCGCCCCTGATGTCCCGGATGACCTTGGTGTCCTTGGTGTCCTTGGTGTCCCGGGTGGCCAGGATGGCCTTGGTGTCCTTGGTGCGCCTGCTGGGCCTGGTGTGCCTGGTGAGCCTGGTGTGCTTGATGCTGCTGGTGCTGGTGCTGCTGATGATGATGGGCCTGCTGTTGCGGGTGGTGTTGAGGCTGCTGCTGCTGCTGCTGCTGGTGGCTCGGGTGCCCGGGGTGAGGCTGGGGGTGGGACGGGTGAGGCTGCTGGTGCGAGACGATGGGCTCATGTTGGACAGGCTGGCTGATGCCGCTGGGGAACATCATGGGCGGCGGGTTCGGCTGTGGCTGCATCTGCTGCCTCGGGGGCGCGGCACGCTGGCGCTGGACATTGATGGCATTGGGGACGTGAGTATTGGGCGTGCGCGACGACGGATGGCCGTTAGGGACATTGGCCGTCGGCGCGGCGAAGAGATGCTGGGGATAGGCGCCCTGCGGCGGCTGGGGGGTGTAGCCCTGCGGCTGGTACGGCGCCGCGGCATGTGGCGCTGGAGACTGCTTGTTTGCTTGGTGCTGGTGCGGGTTCGCGTGCGACGCCGCGAACCCGGGGTTGCGGCGGAGGCCGGCCTGCGAGAAGTTGAGGCCGGCGTGGGCGTTGGACCCGGACGGCCCCAGGCTCGACATTGTGTGCGTTGGATGGACGGCTGCCGATGCGGCCCACGAGGCCCGCGCGGCGGATGGGGGCGGCGGCGGCGGCGGCGGCGGCAGCAGCAGTGGCAGTGGCAGTGGCAGTGGCAGTGGCAGCAAGCAGCAACGTGGCCAAGGACGAGCGACGGCGACGGCGATGGCGATGGCGATGGCNCAAAGTCAGGCCGCCGAGGCAGACAGTCGAGGCGGGGGGGGAAACGCCCGTCGTCTAACGGTTCTGTTCCGGGCCGGGCCCCGAAACGCGGCAAGCAACGTTCGCACCGCTCGCACCCGCTCTGCTCCTGCTCTGCTTGTTCTCACGTCCTCTCGTGCCCGCTCGTGCCCGGGTCGGTCGGTCGGTCGGTCGCTGCTCGGGTATCTCGCTCGCTCTCGCCCGCGTCGTCGCTTCGTGCCGAGCTTCGAGSTTCGAGCTTCGGTCTGCCACCGACGTCGTCGTCGAGCCCGCGCGTGGCTCCAGCAAAACCCTGGACCTGGTTCGGGGGTGTCGTTAATGGGCTGGAGGAGGCGTGGAGGTGCGTGCTGGGTAGAGGTGTGGGCAGAAAGAGGGAGGAGTGAGCTGGTGTGGGTTGGGGAATTACTCGGTAGGGGGGGCAGGCAAGCTACAAGCCCGGAGGAGAGGCGCGACCAGGGGCTGCWGGGCTGGGCTGGCAGAAGCGTGGAGGGGGCAAGACGATGGCAGCGGCAGAGCCAACAATGCCGACAATGCCAACAGAAACGCACCGAGTGCCAGCCTGAAGCATCGCCCAGCAGGCCGAGACGGCCCAGTCCAGCCCGGCAGGGTTTTCCGCTGCCTGTGCGTTAATATCTGCTGGGTCTGGGCGCATTGGCGTCGGCGTCGCCAGCTGACGCCAGCGGAATGGCCGCAACGCCCGCAGCCTATCACGGCGCCGCATGACGACGAGGTGGCTTAGGCTGTGGCCTCTCGGGACTAGGGCCATCGGCCGCCCTGCTCTCGCTCATCTCGTCTCGTCCCGCACACGTGACTGCTCAGCGGCACCCGCGTCCTCACGGCGCCATCGATTGAATCATGCTCCGTGCTTGGTACTCGTACCGTACACGCTTCGCCCCTTGCGCGAAAGACTGCCGAACCGGCCGGTGCAACGAGCAACGCCCAACTGTTCGTGCCTTGCGCCCGTTTTTAGCATTGCCGTCTTGGTTGCCCGCCCTCGCCAACGCGGCCCAAACGCGCACATGTACAAACGCTGATGCCGCACGCGATTCGCCGATCCCGCCCTCCTGGTGCAACAGACGTGCAACATGCAGTCGACGGCCTCAATACCGTGTCTCGTCGGCTGCCTATGCCGTGCGACTCTGCAGAGCACTTGACGGCGGTAATTATATCCCGCACCCGCCTCAGCGACATGTCGCTCTTGCTCCCACGGATGGTATCATCGCCCCGAGTATCATCGTCCCAGCGTCATCGTCCCAGCGTCATCGCCCCAGGCGTCATCGTCCGCTCCGAAATCCAACCCCGCAGTCTACCCAAACAAGAAACAGTCCTCAACTCCATACGCTCCAGGCGTACAAGCCCGGCATGCACCCGACGATGCCCTCAGGTCTATGTGTAGATGTGAAATACACAAACAAACCGTGTGCTACCCAAAATCCATTACCTTCCCCCTTCGTCACGTCATCCCGTCTTCTTGCGTTTACTGGGCCGTTGGCTTGTGTCATCCTCGCCGTCCACAAAATGGCCCTTGTCAATCTGGTGCTGTCTCAGATTGTCCGGCCGGCTCTTGTACTGGCTGCTGCACCCAGGGAACGGGCACTTGTATAGCTTGGGCGGGCCGGCGCCGTGTTGCAGCTTCTTATGCTTCGCCATGCTGCCGCCGAACCACCGCGGGTCACCCTTCGGCCGGTAGCCGCATATCCCACAGCAGCTGTTGGAGCCGACCCTCTTTGACGACGACGATGGTGCAGGGGATGCTGGCGTTCCGGTTCCACCCGCCGATGCCCCCATGGATGCCGTCCCCTCGGGTGTCGGTAGCCATGCCGCTTCGTCTGGCGGAGGCGGGTTGAGGCTAACGTCTGGAATAGGCGTGCCTGGAACAGGAGCGGCAGTATCTGTAGGTATATCAAAGTCGAAGGCGGGCATCGAACCGAAAAGGTCATCCAGGTTGTGTGGCATCCGCCCGTTGAGGCCGAGGGGATCAAACGGCACGTCCGCCGACGCGTCCGGAATGGTAGGTTGCTCTGGTTCGGGCTGTTGGATGATCGATCTCATCAGCCGAATGCCGTGTCGGTAGTACCTCAGACGCGGATTGTCATTGTCGCCCGTCGTGCCGGAGCCATACAGCTCATACAGTGCGTCCAGATGCCTTCGCACAAACACTATGTACTCGTCAAAACAGACGTCCGATGAAAGCCGCATCTGATACTCATGCGTTAGCAACCATGGCCCTTCATTCCATGCTTCGAACATGACCAACCTTGCCTGCTTGCATCAGCTCCAACTCGAGACGGCGGGGCGTGGCCACGTAGTTCGACTTCACCCTGCCCAGAACAAAGCTCATGGCCGACTGAAACCCGGGAATGCTTCCGTATTGCAGCAAAAGCGAGTCGATGGTATTGCTTGCCGCAATCGAAAAGGGAGAGCCTTCGTAGGCTTCCAGGTTGACGTCCCGGAGATGCTCCATGCACAGATCAGAAGCCTGTATTTCGGGTCGCTGAGAATCGTGCAGTGCGGAATCTTCCAGTTCTGCCACACAAGTCAGCCATTGCCCGATTGAGCCCGACTCCAAGGTTCTCACCGTCCAAGAAATATTGTGCAACAAACGCCAGCGCATCGAATCGGCATCCCTCAAGAGTATCCGCACGCTCTTTGCCCGTTCGGCTACCCGAGTTCCTCTCGGGCTGAGGCGAGCTTGTTTGTAAGAGCTCCATGAAATCCCCATCGGTCATGTCACTGGGCTTCCATAGAAAGTCGACCACCTGGATGTAGGCTTGTCTGTCTTGATGAGACAGCCACGAGCTGTACGACACAGCCTGAATAAACAAGTCCGTACATCGGCGCGGAGCGTCTTGTTCGTGAACCACCACGGAGAGGGAGTAGATGACGTGAACGAAGCAAAGCAACTTAACCGGGGACGTTGCTAGGTGGCCTTCAAGGATGTCCATCATCACCTCCAGACCAGCATCAGCAACAGAGTTGGGAGACATGTTGAGGAACTGCTTGACCAGATGATTCTTGCCATCGCGCCTGAGGCTGGTCATGGAATTGGCAACGTGCACATCCAGCATGTTTCGGGCCGTTTGGATCAGAGAATGTGCGCTGACGTGCTGCTGGTTGCGCGCAATATCTGCAACCAGTTGGGTCGGTTCCTGGGACACGTCCAGGCTGCCGGTCAGAGCCAGGTTCGCGTCCATGGATTGCTCGGTCGGAACCGACACGCCAAATGACAGGGTCGACGACTGGTTCAGGTCCACATCACCTGGAAGCGTGTTGGCGGAAGGGAGCAGGTACATTGGCACATCAGCGGGAAGCTCAGGCAGGAAAGCACCAGCAGCAATTCCAGACAGATCCATGTCATGGTCCTGAATCTCCCGGCACCGGTACGCATTGTCGTTGCGCGGGAACAGGTCGGCCAGGCCCGTCAAATCGTCCGCGGGAGAGGTCAGGGTCGAGTCGAAGCCAGGAGCCTTGCTCCAGGCTCCAGACCAAGCAGACATGGGCGAAATGTTGTGGCTGGCCGTGCTCGAGGTACTGTTGGTGCTCGCGGCGCTGGCCGTCGACCGAACCGATGAGCTCGGCGCCAGCACCTTGCTTCGGTGCCTCGACCGAGCCCGATAGTAGCCCAGCCCCTGGATGTTGAGCTGAAGCACAGGCCTCTCGGCAGCGCCGGGGGTTTCAGGCGGCGGCAAGGCCTCCGAGACGGCGGGCGGCGGCGTCGGGGACGGCTCCCAATTGAAGAGCGACTCATCGATGCCGGAATGGCTGGGGCCGAGTTCCGCCGGCGAGGCTCGAGGAGGCGCGACGGCCGGCAGCGAGGACAAGTTGGATAGATACGTGGCAAAAGGCTCCGGGTCCGGGTCCGGGCTCGGCTCTTCCCCGGCCTCGGGGATGGTAGGGAGAGGCAGCTCGCACGAGTCAATCTCGTGGATCTCGTTTGCCTGCAGCTCAACCTTGGGCGAGCTGAGGACCGAGTCGTAGTATGTGAGCTCCTCGTCCATATCAAGATCCAGGTCCGGGAGGCTGCCGTTCCTCGACTTGTGGCCCAGCGAGCCGAAGAAGCTCCTGGCCATGGACATCATCTTCTTCCTCTTGGAGGGATGGCCGAGGCAGCGCCTACACTTGATGTCGCTGAGCTGCTCGGCCTTCCCGCAGTCGTAACACCAGTACTCGCCGGACGCGAGGTGCTCGCACGAATAGAGGTGCTGCAGCATAAGCTCGTGGTTGGGGAACCGCTTCCGGCACCGCAGCAGAGGGCACTCCCTCCTCTCCTCAGCCGTCATCCTGGCGCAGGCATTGCGCTTGACGGCCGCCCAGACGATGAACCTGTGGAGGGCGCACTCGTCGCTCGACGTCTCTCGGGTCCTGCGAGGTCAAGTCAGCTCCCCAGTAGACGGGTGACAGCCGGCATGGTTCGTTCGTACACGCATGTTGTTGCGCCCTTGTCGCTCTCGAGCGAGCGAACGGACGCCGCCGAGGTCGAGCCCGTCGCCGAACGCCTCAGGCCGGCGAGGCGATGGCCCGTGGGACTCCGGGTCCATCGTCGTAGGGCTGAGGCGGCGAGACCGGCTTCCTCGAACGAGGAACGCTTGAAGCTCTCCATGGCGGTGGCGATGGCGATGGCGATGGCGATGCGATGGTGATGGCGATGGCGGCCAACAGCGTGCTCAGATCAAACAACCATGATGGCAGGAAAGGACGAGTCAGGGCCCAAGGACGGCCGTCCCCTCACACGTCGCCACGCATGCTATTTTAATTGATTCCTGATTCTTCACGCGCGAGTCTGGGGGAGTGAGGCTGGAGGCAGCGAGCACGGCACGGCACGGCGAGGTCCTAGGCGACAGGAGGCGTAGGACTCGGCAGGAGGCCAGGACTTTGCCCAGAACCCGCTCCGCAGCGCTGATGCGGCTGCTGGCGTGGCTGAGGGATTGCATGGGATCCGATCCGGGGCCAGGGTCATCCACACGATGCTGATGTCGTGGGGTGCGCAGTGCGCAGTACGCAGTGCGCTGGCGCGGGCGTCAAGGCTGCCTGTGAGTGAGAGGGCGAGCACGCCAATGGCGGGTGCTGGCTGCCGTCAGCCACACACGGCCCGACGAGGCAGACCCCGGACCTGCCGACAGCGACAGCGACAACGGCTGGTCATCGGGCTCCGATGCCGTCCTGCGCCCTGTACGGAGTACATCTGCGCCCTGTACGGAGTACATCTCCGCCCTGGAATGCGTACGGAGTACATCTGCGCCCTGGAATGCGTACGGAGTAGTCCGTACTGTACATCTGCGTGGCTGCGCCCGCCGTTCCAGCATGGCACGGTTCGCCAAGTTCGCCTCGCCGGCGCCACATCACCTCACCCGTGGCTGCCTCGAAACAGCCGATGCCGTGGTACACGACAGCATGAGCCGGTGTCAGCCCCAGGCAACCAGCCTCGTGCCTCGGTGTCAGCACACGGCTCCACATCTAGCACAACATCCAAGATGCAAACGGGCACAGAACCACCTGGCGTTGATCCATGGGCCGCCAGGTAAGGACTCGTAAATATGCACCAACATGATTCTGTACTCGGTGTCGGTACCTACCCCCAGTGTCTGCTCCATCCCACCTCCTCCCGTCACCTCCTCCTGTCCCATGTCCCATTGTGGTTACAAATAAGATTGCTCGTGTCGCCAACTAAGCCATGTAGATGATATACAAATGTAAAGCCCGTGTAGTGGCATGTCCCCTGATCGCGTCTCTCGTCGTGCGCCGTCCCGCTCCTGGCCCAGGCTCGCCTTTCCAACCACCTCCCTCAGCACCCTCAGCTTCTCCTCCGTCACCCGAATCGCCTCCTCGACTTCCCTCTCATCCATCCGCTCCCCCCGCAGCTTCTCCTCGATGGTCCGCGCGTCCAGGCTCTTCTTTCGAATGTTCAAACCGTCCGAGCTCAGTCGATCCAACCCTACACGCTCGTCGAGCCATTCCCACAGCTCACTGTCCTCTCGTCGCCACATCTCCTCGTACGCCGCGAGCCGGTTGGAGCTGTAAAAGCCAATGCCTGGCCCGTAAGGCGCGGCATTCTTGCTCGGCCCGGAGCCAAATCCAAACCACATCGCCACCAGCAAGCCCACGAGGAGCCCATACATGACGTTGCCCGTGAGTACGGGTTGGATGACGTCGATCCACGGTTCCATGATACCCCTGAGGGGTTCCAGAGGGCCCCAATCCTGCTTGGCGGCACGCTTGGACCCGTTGTTTCGCTCGATACTACCGTCGGCCGTGAGGAGGGCCTTGCTCCTCTTCAGCTTCTTCTTTGCCCTTGCCGGCCCATTGGGCCCGGTGCCCGCCCGCGGCCGAGACGTGACCGAGGCTTTGAGTGCCGCGAACAGGTCCTTGCAGTACTGCGTTTGGCCGTCGTTGACGCCCTTCTCGATCGCGCCTAGACGCTGTTAGCACTCGCCCGCGATCAAGCACTCACCCGGACGCCTTGTCCCACGTACCTTTTATCCAGCTCTTGCCCGACCACTCAGTTGTGCAGTTGACCTGCACGCGAGTCGCATTGTTCTCGGCCCAAGACAGACAGTACTTCGTTTTGACGGTAAACTTACTTCCGCTGGGGACGTCTGGGTTCTGGACCGAGACACTCAAGTTGACCGCCTTGTCCAAGTCGAAATTATCCAGCGTCTCGGCGACGATGCATTTGGTCTGCCTCGGCCCAATCGACGCGTTCAGGGGCTTGATGTAGGTGAAATTGCGCGTCTTCTTGTCGAGGCTCAGACCCTTCTTGTCTTCCATCTGCAGGTCTGTGCATTTTTGTTCTCCCGTCAACCACTTCGCCATCCAGGTGACAGACGCCGCGCCAAAGACGAGGCTGTACACTTTGCCGAGGGGAGCGGGAATGATGTCGTCGCCAATGACTTTGTCGTAATGAGTCGCAGAGTCGCCGCAATCCGTTGTCGGGTGGGCTGTGGGGCCTGGGAAGTCCACAGAGCCAGCCGGCGGTAATGGGGATTCCTTTGTCGCGTCGGCCGGTGCAACGTTGGAGACCATCATGGTGGAAATCTTGCGAAGCGCAAGCTTCTCTGCATCGGCGTCCATGCCAGTAAACTCTGTCGCTTGAGTGTCTGGAATATCGTCGTTTTCTTCCTCGTCGTAGAAATCTTCGTCGTCGTCGTCGTCGTCGTCTTCCTCGCTGTCGTCTTCGGAATCGGACGCCACTTCCCGGATTTCGATGTCCAGGCCCGACGGCTCGGCGTCGACCTTCTCGGTCTTGTCACCACCGGTTCCCTCCAGTCGAACGCCGTTCAGTGTGCTCTTCATGGTCGGGTGGCCGAGCTTCCAGATGTTGACGATGAGGTCGTAGGTTGCGTCTCTGCTGGTGAAACTCGCAAAAATGTGCTTGGCATGAAGCGTCGAGATCATGAGCCCGTTCTTGAACAACAACGCAGTGCTCCTCTTCTCGACGGACACTATCTCATCAAAGCTCATAACTAGGGTCGTTGTCCATCCCAGAATGTTGCTGCTGAAGCAGAGATGGCCTTCGGACACGTACAGCCGACCGTGCGCAAGAATCTCTCGCTGCAGAGCACAGCTGTAGTCCTCGATGAGGTAGTCATCGTCGGGCACGCTCTTGAACAAGCTGTGGAAGTCGCGATTTCGCTTCTTACTGGCAATGGCAAACCCCGTGAGCTTGGGCGCCCCGAAATTCCCACTGGGAGTAATGACAGAATTGTGGGCTGGTGGAATTGCGGCTCCGAGCGCCGTCATCCCGGTTCCACCGGTAGTGACGGAGCTTCCACGCTTCCTGTGCGGTTTGACGGCACTCCGTATACTCGAGGTACTCTGGAAGCCGGCCCTGTTATCTGCCAGCTCCACTTGCGGCGGTGTCTGGTCACCACTTGTAGCCTCCACCAAGGAACGAGGTCTGCTGGTGGACTCGTCCGGGAGAATGTCTGCAATTCGAGCTTGCGGGTCGACTGGCGCCGATTCCGACCTGGTTCTTGTGTCGGCCGCATCCGCAAACCTGGCACTGACCGGCGATGCAATAGAGGTTGAGGGTTCCGCGATTCCGAGCTGGCTTAAGCTCAAATCGCCGCTCCCCAGCGTTCGCACCGCTGATTCTTTCTGGTCCATGGTGTCTTCGATTCGGGGCTCAGGTTCGGGTTCGGGTTCGGGTTCGGCCTCGGCCACTTGACTATGGGTTGACGAGCCCTGCGACTTGGGCAGACTCGACCGGCTCCGGTTGCTGCCTATGCCGATATTCGTGCCAGGAAGATTGTTACTGAAAGTAGTGGCCGCGTTCTGAGCGGCGGAGATGACAGACGAAAAGAAACCAGTTGGGTTCGGTGTAGCCTCGCCGCTCTCGGCGGTGGGTGTGAGAGGCGCGAGAGTGATATTGGACAGTTTGCTGGGTACAATAGCCGCAGATCCGGATTTGCTCCTCCGATGTGCGCTCATGTTCTGTGAGGGCGGGCTGCCATCTGCACTTGCCCGGGGGCTCACGCGGTTCCGCGCCGTCTTCCTCTCCGGCGAAGACCCGGCGGCTGGATCGCCTCGTTCGATCGGTGTCGGCGGCGTATTGACGATGACCGGGGCCGGCGTGTCGCTCGTCGGCGGCGTTCGAGGGGGCCTCGTCTCGATCCGTGGTGGCGGCCTCGGCCGTCTGTCAGGAGAAGCTATCTTCGCGGCAGCCGGGAGTTCGATGATGGAGGGGTTTGCAGCAGCGCCGCGGTCCCTGGTCGAGGCGTCGGGAGAAGTACCTCGGTCGCTGCCGCTGCGGTCGCTCCGAGGCCGGCGGGGCGGCTGGATAAGCGACCGGGAGTCGAGGTGCGTCGCCTGCACCACGGGCGATGACGTTGTCAGGTAGCCGATCAACGACGGGTGAGTGGAAAGCGTGGCAGGACGAGCTGATGGAGAGCCGGCTGCGGCGGGCGGTGCTCTGTTCAGACCAGGGTCAGGCAACCACTTCCAACAATATCACGACTCAGTGAGCGGTGGACGGTGACGGGGACGCTGGCAAATTCGATGTGGAAGTGGTAATATGAAGAGGCGAGAGGGGGGCTGGAAGAAATGCTGGGTCGCTGACTCTGGACCCAAGCGTGCAAGCGGATCCATCGGCAGGGAGCTGAGCTCCGTGCGGCCGCCTCGCCGTTGGTGTCGCCAACACGCGGGTCCAACGCGCGTGAGGCTGCTCCATCAGGGCAGGGCAAGGGGGAGGCAGAGGCAGTTGAGTGAAGCAGGGAAGAAATGGCGACAGCAACTTACGGGTCGTTCTGCTCTAGGTCTGCGCCGGACTCGAAGGATCCAAAGCTGCCGTCGTCTGGGTCCTCGTCGTCGGCCATGTTGGTCGAATTAGTGTCGTCGCTCAGCTCGCGGCTCGACAACCTGCGGCTGACTGCGTCATCGTCAGTGGCCGACGCCTCCGCGCTCTTCTGCTGCCTTCTGCGTCTGCGCTTGGCTGAAATAGCCTTTGGCAGAAGCTTGCCCAGGCCATTGCTGCTGTCCATGTCGGCCGCTGCACCCAGTTGTTCCAGGGCAGTGCAGTCGCAGGCGCGGCGGAGGACGAGGGGCGTTGCTGTAGGTGAGCCGTTGGTGAGCGTCGGTGAGCCGCCGCTTCCAACTTGCGCTGTGTCTCGGATGCAAGGACGGTCCGTCCTGGTTAATCGTTGAAGCCGCCCCGGGGTATCGTGGCCGCTCGGGGGTCTAGCTGTGGCATACTCGTACTACTCGGTGGCACAGGCAGGTCAGGGCCAGGGCCTTGTTGCGATGAAGCCGAATCTAGATTGCAAGAAGTGAATCAAGTCGTCGCACAGTCTCAAGCGGGCGGAACGGCCCAGCCGTTGGTTGCCTCCGTCAGCACTTGGTCGAAACGCCCTGTAGTGGCGTTGGGGTGGGGCACCCGTTGCCTGAGCGCTGGAAGGACAGTGCCACCATCCGTCCAAGCCATCGTCGATGGCGGTTCCCCTCACTGTCACAAACCTGCATCTGCACGCCATCCGCCCTGTGCCGCTTGGAGGGCCCTGCAGGAATCCAGCAAGGCCAAGGAATCCGATCCCGAGCAAGGCCGGCCATCTCGCAACTCGCCGCCAATCGACAGCAGGTTCGGCTGACGTCGAGTCGCGACAACCTCCACGGTGGGTGGCTGAAGCATCCATCTAGCTCCACGTCCTTCGCGCACCCGCGTCACGGCGGCTCGTACTCGTAAACGACGGCGTCCGCAACACAAGACCGACCGTGTCCAACGTTCCCGAATATCGGACCGCCACCCTTCTCGCCATCTTCTCCTGCGTGGCCTTGCCCGCCGTCTGCACCTCCCGCACCTCAGGCTCTGCGCACAGGCCCTCTGCGCTATCAATCAGCAGGCGCAACGAGTCAACCTCCCGCCAGGTTTGGAACCTGCTGGTTCGCGCCATCATCATCGCCATGGCCAGCGCCACCGCCGCCGCCACAAGAGTGCTCAGCAGGCCGGCCAGCAGGATCACAGGCACGTACGTCATGCGGTAGAGCTGCCTCGTTGCCGTGGCCGCGACGGGAATCTCGCCCGTGCTGTCGTTCCGCGCGCCATGTTTCGTTTCATATACGAGCCTTTCGACCTCGGCCGCTGCGTACAGCGGGTTCTGCGCAATCAGGCGATAGTTGACTATGGCCCCGGCCGCCTTCACCGGGTCCAGCCAGCATAGCCTATCCGCTTCGCCAGCGCCTGGACAATCCACTGCGCTTGTTGGAAACACGGGCCCGAGGCCTGGCTGGGCGCTGAGGGCCTGCGGCACGTGGAAGATGGGGTGTGTCTGGAAGTCGGCGAGCATCAGGTCGACGATGCTGCGCTGCTCCGACCACCAGCCTGGCGACCCTGTCCAAGTGAGGTCGGCCCGGCGCGTGAGGTTTAAAACCCCCGTCTGGCGCCGCACGGCGCACTTCAGTCCTGCACCCGACATGACGGCCTTTGTGCTTGAAAACGCCCCTGGCCCTGTATAGACCCCAGGGGCTTTCATGTCGAATGCGTTGTATGTCAGGTTGCCGTAGGGCGTCTGGATGGGCTCGTTACCCGTCAAGTTGAAGCTTTGCAGCTCACTGAGGTAAACGCTCGAGGCCGGGCCGAGCGTCGGGAAGCCGGCAAACGGATAGATCTCGTTGTCGGCGCCGGTCAAGGCCACCGCGTTGCCCGCATATTGGGCATCGAAGGTTCCCGTGAAGTTGCCCAGGTCTTGCAGCGTCTTAAAGCGGACTTGCACCAGTTCCTGTCCGCGCTGCATGATCTGAATCGCTGTCGGCCGTGACGCGTCGCACTCGACGGATAAGCGGTACCCGGAGATGTCACGGAGACCAACGACCTGGGCAGGGAGAGTGTTCAAGGTGGCTCTCGTGACGTTGATGCCGATGTAGGCGCCGTCTTCCAGTAGATCGCTGGTGCCGTAGTAGGATATGTCGGCAAACAAGCGAAATATCTGGGACTCCAAGGCGGCAGTCTCCGCTAACGTGAAGTCGTACTTGTAATTTCCTCCCAGAGCAGCGTCTCCCTGCGGAATGCCCACTAACAACGGCTGCAGCAGAGCCATTGATGCCGGGCCAGCTTCGTGAAACGCTTCATACGCGATCATGTTGGCGAAGCACGTGTGGGATATGGCGGAAAAGAGGACAGCCGCGCCAAATGCCACCATCTTTGGGCCGCCTCGCAGAAAATTGGCGAGCTTGAACAGGTTGTAAGATCCAAAGTCGGTACGGCTAGCTTCGACGACAGTCATCAGGGGGATGCCGCGGGAGTCCCTCTCGCTGAACGCGGTAACCCGCAGACTGGAAAACCAGTACCAGTTCAGGCACAGAAACAGCAGCGGGCTCAAGACTGCGCCGGCGACAAAGTCAATCGACTTGGCTTGGAACTGGGTGAGCTTGCCTCCAATCGGATGCGAGACGAGGTCCAACTTGTCGCCAATGGCGGCGAACCGAGCCGCCCACGAGACGAGGCCAATGATGGGGAGAATCGTGGTAATCACTGCAGCGGCAACGTGGTGCGTTGACTGCGAGATGAAGCGCCCCTTCTCGCCACACTCTGGCGCCTTGCAGGAGGTTGGGGGAAGAGGTTTGAAGAGACCAGGCGGCGTCACGGGCCTGGCGGGGGCCTATTTCCTGGCAGACTCGACGTCGCTGCTTGTTTTGGGCAATAATGGCTTCTTCCGAGGAAGCAATGGCAGACGAGAAGCCCTCGCGTTGGCTGGTGCATTTCGCTCCAAGCATTCGACGTCGGGCAATTGCTCGGGATGCGTGTAAGAGGAGGACATATTCGGCGCGCGAACCGAGCCCGAGAGTCAAATGAAAGCAGTTCGATCCCGCCAAACACGCCGAGAAAGAAGGCATTGCGCACTCCGAAACAAGATAAAGCCATACGGTGTTGGACAAGAGGGGATGTGCCATTTATACGGCCTGGGTTTTCCAAACGCCATCTCTCATGGCACGAGGCCTGGACTCTTGAGGCTGGCGGCGTGCGTGCGGCTACCTGCAGTGCAGATCAGGTCGAGCCAACACTGCAATGTGATTCGACGGAGCGTTGCGGTTCCGGCAGCCTTGTCTCATTCGCATTGTTTTTGGCTTCTCGCCGGTGGTTGTGCAGCATGAGAAGAGGGGCACGTTGCGTTATTGCGCCCTGGGGATCAAGACGGGCGCCGAGGAACGTCGACTCTACAAACTCGCCCTTGGCCATGACACGGATTGGACACGGTGAAACAAATCGAAATCAGCAGAAATCCCCAAATTCGATGTGTCAGGGTTCATGAATCCCGATACGACGGCAACCCGAGAGATTTTAGCAGGATCAATCCGATGGATTAGGAGGCCTTGGAGCGTTGAGGGACTCCAGCTATTACTGCTTGTGTGACCGGGAGCAGCAACATTTGTACTCAATAGACAATACGCCTCAATCGAATATATCTATCAATAGGATGAGGGGGAGAATGTTCAAGCGGAGCCCTTCTGCTGCCAACTTCTTGCTTGTCCCGATGAGGCTCCTGCATGCACCGAGGCCCAACACGCATGGTTGTACACGGCATGACGGCAAAGCGCCATTCATGATTGGCCACAAGAGGATTGTGTAAAAGGGGGCCGGGACTATGAGGGTTTCACGTCTGAATCAAGCCAAGCAAGTACACTTAGTCAATGGCTAGCACAGCTAGGGTCACTTCTACATACAAGACGTAGCGCGAGGCAATAGGGGACAAGAATTAGGCCTCTTCGGGTTCAGATTTCGGAAGTTTATCTGCACACCTGTCTCGATCCGAGTAGTCTCGAAGCGGGCTGGGCAATATACATCAAGCTCGAGGACTCTAGCGTCTTATCGCTGGCTTGTATACAGGGTATCGTCACCATGCCGTACAAAAGAGCGAGACCATAGCTGAGCGACAATGGCGAGGAGCAGCCCCTTCTCTATTCGGAGAAACCCGGTTAAGGATACTCGCCCACGGCAGTGGATGCTGAGGGAAAAGGGTATGTTACTCTGATCGCCCTGCCGTGAGGTCCCTCGAGGTTCCGGCAAAGTACTAGGCTTCCTGCTTGGCGGCAGGCAACAAGTTGTCAACTTTGCTTTCAACGGCGAAGTGCCAGTCCGAACCTTTATTCCACCCAACATACATACATATACATCAACTGACGTCCCTCGGCCAGCTCTCAGGACCGTTCTGATGATCGTCCTGAGGCCCCTCAAAGATGAACCTGATGATTCGCTGCAGCCCTTGCAGATCCCCTTCCACTGTTCCCGCCTTGTCGGAATCAACCCAGCCATGGGTGTAGCCACCCTCGAAATTGGTTATCCAAGCGTTATCTTCCTTGTCAACAAGGATGTTTTCTGGCTTCGCATCCTCCCAAACGCTGCCAATTCTATGCAACTCATGCACTGCCTTGTCAATCTGTCCTGCCCATTTCTTCTTTAGTTCCGGTCCCGGGTTATCTTCCACAGCGTCGTAAAGCGTCCCATGGTGGTCAATATACCAGAGTAATAAACCCACCGTGCTATCGTGCTTGTGATCGTGGGCTATACCAACGAGGTGGCCAACAAGAACGTCTTTACCTAAATCAGATATATGGATGTTCTTGTAGACGTCCAGTTCCCTGTTGTGTGGACCTCCGGATATACCCGATCCAAAGGCCTTGAAGAAGCAGGTTGTCTGCTGTCCGTAACCGTCCAAGTCAACCCTTACTTTTGTGGGCATTCTATCTAGCGCATGCTCTGGCTTTGTGAAATAAACCTCAATCTCCGAAGGGTCGAACAAGCGCGCCCATATCTCGAGGTCGTCCAGGGTGTCGTCGTTCAGCCAAGTTCGGGGTGACAAGGCCACCATTGTTATCAGTATGCCGTGGGATGAACGTCTCGTCTACAGCCTCGAGTCTGCAGCCGAACGTTTTGGGAAAGAGGTACTCTGAAAGCACCGGTTGGCCTTGCCAGTTCGCATTTTGGTAGGGTCGAATGAGGGAAGTGGCTCTGGCGCCAATCGCATGAAAGTCGGGAGCAATAATCGAATAACCCATTCGTAGTCGTCTTCGTCAAGAATGTCCTCAAACTCGCCTAGACCCTCTAGGTGAATCGCTTGCAAATTTCTGAGATATAAGGCCGTTGCATTCGGTGAGTTATGGAGGAAACGCGGCGACATGTGAATGCGGAAGCATCGGCCATGGTACCTCAGAGATCGTGCTATCATCATCGACCTCGCCGCCAGTCAAGACCGAAATGACTTTCGCGGGCCATCGGTGAAGGTCTTTCGGTGGTGGCGGATCGATTTCGTGACCAGCTGAGCCCATTGTCGGAGGAACTATGAAGACCAGCACTGGAAGTCCGTTGAGTTGAACATTGAACATTGAATGTCACTTGTGCGGCAGATTCAGATTAAATGATGAGTGTGACACCAGGTGAAAGAATGGTGGGTCTACAACCGTCTTGTCAGCCCCGCACAGCGGTGAATAGTCGATAGGTCTCAAAGCAGTTGGATCCTTGAGATGTAAAACACCCATCAATGTATCAACGAGTTTTCCATATTTATAAGTCTTCAAATCGATCTCAAGCGGCGCTCTCGGTCCTCTTACGCCAGCGTGAGTATCGTTCATATCCATATCTAATACCCGCAAGCACCAGCGCGAATGCGAGAATCCCACAGTTCAGGGCAAATGCCCTGCGGTAAAGGGGCTTGTCGTCAGCCTGGAAAAGCTGCGCGCCGTAGATAGCTGCGATGTTTGCACTCATGATGATCCTAGATATGATCGTTAGTCCTCTGATTCTCCGCGGTTGCCCCAAGGCAATTGAGGTGACGTCAGGACTGAGCACTCACATAGCCATTGCCAAGGATCTTTCTTCCGAATCTCTACAAGCAAGAGACAACCAAGCGATGTTGAGCGGATGAGGAAGGTTTGCAAAAGTCTGCRTCCATACAACGCCGAAGTATCTCACACCACGGTTGTTGAGTTCCGTGAAGCCGCGGTCGAGGATGTAGCCCACCATGTGCAGGCTGATGCCAGCCATGACTGTCTCACCTCGTCGATCGCTAGTCGCACCAAATGAGTCAGCGATGCTCAAGCTCTCATTCCCAAACGAAATCCGGGGACCTCAGGGACTAGGGTCAACTTACAATCGGTCTGAGACCCAACTGAAGACAAAGGAAACAGGCACCTGGAGGAAGAGACCCACGGCCGCGAGAGCGTTGCTGGTAAGCGAAGCAAAACCAAAGCTCTTGATGATGGTCGGGCCATATGTATCAAACCCGCGGAACGGGCCATTGTTGCCAAGTGTGATGAAAACATGAATCCATATACGCCAGTTGGAGAACTAAGGGAGGACCTTGATTAGCTGTGGTCATCATTGAAAACGGCCTCGAAAATATAATCCACTTACAGCCTTTTTGAACGTACTGCCCCTAATGTGCTGCTTGTTCCTCGTCTTGTTGGGATCGTCAATCATGACGCGAGTTTGCAGAATATGCAGCTCCCGGTCATTGAATAACTTGAAGCCCGGCATGAACCAACTCCGTGGGTTATGGAACGAATCAGGGAGAAAGAAGCCTGTCACAATACCAGACACGACGGTGAATCCGCCCATGATAACGAAGACCCAGAACCAACCAGGATACCCGGCGACTCCCCTCATATGAAGGATGCCGTAGGCAATCAGCTGGGACGAGGCTTGACCTAGCTGGTTTCCGAAGAAGAAAACCATGACACGCTTTGCGGTTTCCGATCGCGTATACCACGTTGATAGGGTCCAGAGACCTCCCGGGATGTAGCCTGATTCTGTGACTCCGAGCAAGAACCGCGTAGCCAGATAACTAGAGTAGTTGGTCTGCCATGCTTGAAGGGTACTGACGAGACCAAACAAGAAGAGCTGAAGCGTGAGCCACTTGCCGGGACCGACCTTGTAAAGAATCATGTTGGATGGAATTTCGAACAGGACAATGCCTAGTGACAGGAGTTGCTGGCCGACATTGAATTGGAACTGCGTGATCCCAACATCTTGCATGAACGTGTCTGTGATGGCATTTGCGATATTTCCTCGGTCGAGTTCTGTTTGAGATGCATATTAGCAGTGTTCATAGTATCTAAAATAAGACAACCAGCCACAACGACTGATAATACTTACGCAGACAGAAGAACCCGAGAACCAACAGGGGCATGATTATGAGGTCCAGTCTAGACAACGGAGATCTAGAGTCAGAGAGGGTTACAACCAGACGCATCCATCAGTGACAAAACTCACTTTCTTTTAGCCCTCCTCTCCTCCTCCGCAGTCCAATCGGCCTGGATCGACGATGCCTTGGTGTCAACGACATCATCGAAGACTTGGCCGTTGCCTTCACCAAGCTGTATGGTATCGAATGCGGTCTTCGTCGACATCACTGCAGAATAGGAGGAAAGGCGAATAAGGGAGGACTCCAAAGAAGTTCCCAACGAGCTGCCTTGCCGGCAAGACTCAATGACGGCAGCTCACTTGGCCTGCCGCGATCGGCGCAGATAACAAAAGGTCTCTTTGTCATCATCACGCAAAACGAGGTTTCTAGCACGCAATATGCTATCCGTAAGCTTTTATGGACACTACGAGGTTGTAGGGGCATCTGGTCAAATGGGGACTGGTATTCACAGGGGCTGCCCTAGCGGCTACCCTATAGCTATATTTCGTTTGCGTTGCTCGCAGATGCGAGACCGTATATTGAACTTGGCTTAATATGTGCGAGCAGTGGTTATCTGTAGTCAAGAGCTACATCGTATTGCCAGTTATAGGTCGCGACCGGCTTAGCTAGGCGATTAAATTGAAGGTATTGATCAATTAAAGAGACGCGAAGAACATGTTGTCGCGATATGTTGTTGAGGTACAAAGGCCCCGTTCGGGGACCCTGCTAGCCTGAACATTTAAACCTTCAACCTCGTATGGTCACTTGGGCCCCTGCAAGGCTGGATTGCGAGTTCCGACTTCCGCGTCCCGAGCAGCCGGCTGTGTGCTTTACGAGGACATCCATAGGCCGAAGATCCGGGAAAGCTGACCACGTGGGAATAGCGTGGGTACGGTCCAGGTGCGAAACTCAGGCTCGAATGGTTGTAGTTATCCTTTTTACGACTCATGGGAAATTCCATAAATCGCCGAAACCGCAGCTTCAGTGTAGCCTCAGTGTCGGGTCAATTCGACTCTCACTCAAAGATTCCAGCGGTCAATGTTCCCTGGGAGCCAATGTGAGACCGTGCTGTCGCTTTACTGTGTTAACAATAACTAAGTAAATCCAAACAGCGCTCAGGTCCTTAGCGCTGTGGGGAGCCCAAACTGAGCCACGCACCAAACTAAACCCGACACATACCCATGTAATGTATCTTTTTCTGCGTAATTTGCGGGCTAAGAGGATCACGCAATCTGAGGAGCATCTTGGCTCATCATGATCTTTTGACGCTATCCTTCAAGAGGAGACAAACCCTGGGAAATTGTTCCTCTTCAGATATTTCCTGCAAACCTCGCAGGACGAGGAACATTGGAGTCCCGAAATGCCTCCAGCTTTACTGACTGCACGGTCATACCATGGCCCCGGGAAGAACGCCATATCTTTCTGAAAAGCCGGCCTACCAGCAGGATGAAGACGCTATCTGACGAAGAGCTCACGGCCCTTGCGGGGCAGTACTTTGCACCCCAGGGACTCTACCAACACACAAAATCGCTTCCGTTCCTCGGCACGCTACAATGCAATGCGACGACCCTTACCGCGGGCCAGTGGACGGAGGTCATAGTCGACTACACCGTCGGCGCCAGCGGCTTGGCTGACGGCGCATGGATCAAGGGCACCTTCAAGTTTTACTCGGACTGGGCTCTCTTCCAGACGTCTGACCCCAAGCAAGATAACTATGTTTCGGCAGAATACATTCCCGGCCCGTTACATCCCGGTCAGACACCCGCGACAGTCCAGTCCCTGGCCGTCCGTTTCGACCAAAAGGGCCACGAGCGTCCCTTTCAAAAGGCCATCATCATCGACATTGTAGATGGATACATGAACCCTGGGGACAGGATTGTTGTCCGGATTGGTGATCGGAGATGGGGATCGCGAGGTACACGCGTGCAGACGTTCGTCGAGGATGCCTTCCTCATGAGATGGTACATTGATCCCGTCGGCACGTCACGATTTGCTCCGATCAAGCCCGACATTGCCATTCCCATTCTGCCCGGATCCCCTGTCAAGGTCAAGGCGATCACTCCTCGAGTCGTGAGACCACATGTATCGCTACCAATCCATGTTCACACCGAGGACAAATGGGGGAATGCGACGGCAAATGTTGATGGGCTGGAAATTCGAGCCGCGATTACAAGACAAGGAGAGGCGGCTATTGCCTGGGAGAAGGTGCTTCCGCTCCCCAACAAGGGCTGGACTGTTTCGAGCGCAGAGGCTTCCTTGTCGGCAGATGGAGACTATACGCTGTCGGTGACGGTGGTGAACCGCCAAGACGGTTCCGTCATTGGCACTGTATCAGACTGTATCACGGTTGATGCATCTTTCCCGGTATCCCGGCCCATCTTCGCAGATCTCCACGTCCACTCCGACGACACCGTCGGCACCAACTCGACCACGTACAACTTTTCCTACGCCCAGCAGATCGCCGGCCTCGACGTAGTTGGGTACACAGCGAACGACTTCAACGTCACCAAGAAAAACTGGGACGCCACTTTGGACATCATTAGGCAAGTCAACGCCGACGGCAAGTTTGTCGTCTTCCCCGGCACTGAGTGGTGCGGTAACTCGGCCGCGGGAGGGGACCACAACGTCGTATTTCTCGACGATCCATGTAATGCGAATTCGCCGCCCGAGTTCCCATTCGACAAGAATGGCAATGTTGCAAGAAGCTTCGAGTGGAATGAGCATGGTCCCGCTGAATTGGTACCGGGTGCATGGCCTTTGGATGAAGTCTACGCGACGTATGCCCATTCGCCAGAGAAGCACCTTCTGATCCCTCACGTCGGTGGCCGACGGTGCAACCTGGCTTGGCACCATCCCCGCCTAGAACGCCTCCTGGAGATTGGTAGCGCGTGGGGCTTGTTCGAGTGGCTGCTGCGTGATGCCGTGAAGCGCGGTTGGAAGCTGGGTGTCTGCGCCAACTCGGACGAGCATCGTGGTCGCTGTGGAGGTGGTGTGCCCGGCACTGCAGTTTTCGGCACCAAAGGCGGCTTGACTGGTGTGTTGGCCGATAAGTTGGAGTGGAAACAAGTCGGTGAGACCCTCCGTGCTCGAAGAACGTTCGCCACTACCGGTGAAAGACTCGTTGGCCTGGTTAGCGCGAGGAATGGGAGCGTGCTGCAAGGCGATGAGCTTACCGCCAAGGTGGGTGAACCGCTTAATCTCAAGTATGCCTTCTACGGAACGTCGGGATTCTCTTCTATCGAAGCCTGGGATGCCAGTGGGCGCATCTTTCACCGCGACCTACAACAGGAGGTATCGGAGACGGCAGCGGCATCAACCCCACGAAAACTCCGCGTCAAGTGGGGAGGTGCTCGCCTATACGACAGATACCGCGAAGCTGTCTGGCATGGTTCGATCATCATTACTGGGGCAGCCATCGCACATGTTCAGCCCATTGGTGGTGTCTTGGACAACCCTGAAGATGTTGTTGAGAAAATATCAGACTATCAAGTCGTCTTTGACACGCACACCAGCGGCGACTTCGACGGCGTCGACCTCTTTTTCACTCCAAGCTCCGACACTCCGTCGTTCATCAGTGTCACCGGACAGTTGGGGGGATACGTTAAGGTTGGCAACGCCTTGCAAGGGAACCCCCACAAAGCACAGCCCGGTTTCAGCCTGCTTGCTACGGCGCAAGAAGCTGGTGATGTTGGCGGCAAGCAGCTTGAGGTGAAGGGAGGCGCGGAGCTCTTTGTATCGGTTGAGAGCTTATCGGATGTGCCTCTCCCGACACGAGTCGAAGGCCAATACCCCTTTGCTGCCGGTGCCCACTCCCATGGAGATCATACAGCCGTATACTTTGTCGGCAGGGAGTTCAACGGGSGCAAGGTCATCACCAGCCCCATATTCATCGATTACGAGGCTTGAAGACCTCTTCCTGGGTATGTTCTGGGCTGATAGCCGAGTGCAATCCAGCTGGATTTTTTATCTGGCGAAAATAGACACGCAATAAAAGCAGACAGTCTTACACCGTTATTGGCGGTGCTGAGGACCTGAATAGTATTCCATGATGATGATTTTCAGGTATGTTCATAATATTGATGTGAAACTATGTACATGGTAGGGAATTTGTTGGGGAAAGATTCGTCCGGTTGATACAATCTGCATCAGAAGTCGTATCTGGCAGCTTCACACAGCCGATCCTACGAATAAAGTGACCTCACTTTGACACGTTCACTGCTGCCTGGCACTGGCTCGCACTGGCCGGCACTGCCTGGAGCTGCCTCTCATTCGTTTTTGTCCCATCACCATCACCACAGTTAGCTAGTATGGACAGAGCCAGTCAGGCACTGGTACTGGAGCTCCCTTCTGGCGTGCTTGACACATACGCTGCCGAGAAGAACATGGCAAGGTCCCTCTCTCTACTCTCCTTCATCGTGCACGCGGACGACGGTCAATCAAAGAGAGGCTCCAAGCCAACAGTACCTCACGCCGTGCGAAGAGAACACCGTCGTCGAGTTCTTGTTAAGGCTCTTGGACAACCAATGCGAATGAAGTATATAGCTTCAATCGCGTTCAGTGCCAGCCACSAGCGGCCTGCGGCGGATAGACTACTCAAGCCTCCTGGCGTGAACTGGGCTAAGAGTCTCGAGACACGCCGTCTAGAACTTACAGTGAGAAAGAGCAGGCCGCAAGACTGGAACTGGTATAGCATCTATGATAAGGTCACGCGTTTGAGGCGATGGCTAAGAAACTACAAAACCCGGCCATCTTACCGGAAAATGTCTATAATATGGACGAGACCGGCATTCTGATGAGTATGCTAAATTCCGTCAAAGTCCTGGCCGGTAAGGACGACAGAAGCCGGCCCTTGGTGTGTCATGTCTTGCTCGCCGTCGTTGTCGCTGTCGTTGACACCCCGCATTCTCGGGTCGTGTGTACACCGTACCGGTGACTCCACATTCGACACCGAATGCACTTGAGTTCAGCATACTTTTAGAGATGTTCATCCTGACAATTCTGCACACCTTTTGCCATACCGACACCTTTCCCAAGCCCATAGACAGCCCTTATCCCATTGCAATGGCCGAGCAAAGTGCTCCACCGCTCGACCTTCAACCTCTGTACGATCCCCCTGCTGACCTCAAATCCCGCTTGAAAGCCTCCTACGACGCAATCGCCCCGAGATACAACGAATGGACGGTCTCGCACTCGACCACGCGCCTCCGCTACCTAGACCAGCTGCTCGGCCGCCTGCCCACCACCACCTCCTCCTCCCCCTCAAACCCCGTCTCCGTGCTCGAGCTCGGTTGCGGCTGCGGCGTTCCCGTCACCCAGAAGCTGCTCTCACACCCCAACTTCTCTGTCACTGCCAACGACCTCTCCAGCGCCCAGCTCGCGTTCGCCCGCGCCAGCCTGCTGCCCGACCCGCCCGGCCCGGCCCACGGCCGCCTCACGCTACTCGAGGGCGACATGCTCGCCCTCGACTTCACTCCGGCGACCTTCGACGCCGTCGTCGGCATGTACTCGATCATCCACCTACCGCGCGCTGAGCAAGTCGAGATGCTGCGCAAGATCATGGCGTGGCTGAAGCCGGGCGGGTGGGTGCTGGCGAACTTTGCGGCGGAAGAGTCGGCGGGGATGGAGATGCAGAACTGGTTGGAGGAAGAAAAGGGGTGGATGTTTTGGAGTGGCTGGGGGAGCGAAGGGACGGTGGAGAAGGTGAGAGAGGCAGGACTGGACGTGGTCGTGCAAGAGATGGTGGAAGATGTGGTTGGTGCGAAGTTTTTGTGGATTCTAGCTAGGAAGAGCGATTCGCAAAAGCGTAGAATTGACGATGAAAGGTAGCGAATGGAGGGATTAGTCTTGAGATAGGAGAGTAATTTTTGGATATGTAGCTCGATTTATGAATCACTTTGTCTAACTTGGTAGACCAGAAAACTACGCTGAACTTGTATATGTGCCTAAATGCCGTCGATATTGTCTGTGAGGATCCTGATAACTATCCGGCAAGGGGATGAGAGAGCCATACTGCTCGTTCTCGAAGTAGGCGGCTGGGGTCTGGAGTATGCGAGGTGATACCCGTTCGAAGTTGGCCCAGAGCGCAACAGAGGGGCACGTTTGCGCATAAGGTGGACGGCAGCGCGCTCGAGGACAGGGCGGTCGTAGGTACAGAGGCGTAGTCTATTACATGCTGTAAGCTTGTCGTTAGAGACGCTCTGCATCGGGCCGTCGTCGTCGCCACTGAATAGGTTGTCGGATTTGCTGCGAGATCCGTTAACGTCTCTTCGAAAGTTTCTGGATGGCAGACATCACGTTTAGAAGGTCGAACAGTACCAGATATCAAGCATTATCCGAGCACTTGGTGCTAGTCGTGCATTTGGTGTCTTAGTGGCTCCATCGCTCAAGTGTGGTGATACTCGCTGAATAACCTGAAGCCATACTTAAAAACATTGGCGGCCATGGGACCCTTCCAACCCCGATCATTGTCGTGGCAAGAGGGCTCGCTAGGTGGTCTTCGGGGCTGTTGCCTGCTGGGCCTTGGCTGCCTGGGGTTCCGTGTTGAGCTTTTGATACTCGTCACACAAGTACCACTCCTTCATCTGTGCATTCACACCCCGTGGTAAGTTGTGCGGAGAATTGCGCCAATTTCGATGCGACTTCCTGTGCGGAAGGCATGGCAGCGGATTGATAGCATGGAGATGGCGAGAATATTCCGGTTGCTTGATTGAGAAAAGATATATCTGTGCATGTCTATGATGGAAGGATTGATACATGGCTGGCGAGAATCTTTGGCTGACTTTGTTTTCGCATCACTGCTAATTTCCATGTCGCAGCTTGCCGCAACGCAAAACTCAAGATGCGCGTGATGTCGCGATATTACTTGTCTTTTCGTATCAACGGTCAGAAGGTGCCCTGGTGCAGTAGCTTGCCGCAACGCTAAACTCACGATGCGCGTGATGCCTCGCGATATTACGCGTCCTTTCATATCAACGCTGCCAACGCTGCCAACGCTGTCAACGCTACTTCGTACCAACGCTGCCAATCAACGCTACCATTGGTTGACGGCTGAAGCGCTGTGACAAGCAAGGTCAAGCAAGGTCTCTGCCGACCAAGGTGTTCGTGAAGCAGTGCATTTGGTGGTCGGGGTTCATCCATGTCTTGCCGGCTCTGGAGTCGGGACCACGGAGAGACCACAATTCCGCGCTGGAAGTCCGAGGGATGGATGCGTGATCCCGTCTGGCCATGCATCGAAAGCCAGCAGTCCCATGTTTTGTTTTCCTGCACAGGCACGAAGCTATGGCACATCCAACTGCCTGTGCATTTTCCATGACGATTCGTTGGCGGATGTTGTTTGGACCAGCGCTGATGATGCATCAGCAGGGCTGCTGAGGGACACAAGCGTCATCGTGCCATTGCGATTCGTCGGTTTGCTCGCTGCTTTGCACATGGATGCACGGCCAGGCTCCTTTAGACAGCTTGGTTCGTTGTGCTAAAAAAATGTTCGCAGAAATGTGGACTTGAGCTAATAATCAAAAAATAGATAACTATCCTTGTCAAGATGTATATAATAAGTAAAATAATGGGGTAGAGACTATTACAAGCAGGTTATAAAGTAAATGTGTTCAGTTGTATATAAGAGATGTAAAGGGAAGTGTATGTAGTAATTAGCCCGTTATATAGTTATAAGTATATTATTAAATACTTTTGTACATAAGTGCGAGTAGCTGTCCTCCCTATATGCCCTGGGCAAATTATAACGCTATCCTTGGGAGAGTATAACGCTGCTTACGTGCGAAGGGGGCAATTAACGCACCTGTCGCCGTCCTGATCACCAGGAATCTCAAAGGGACATTCGTGGTGGTTAAAGAAAAACGGACGAGCAGCGACGGAGCAATACATATGCACCAAGGCCGTTTTGCGGTTGTAGACGGTAAAAGTCCCCTCAAGATAGCCTCGGTTAACCATTTCGCCAAGGAACTTCTTTGCGGCGTCGAGCTGATCGCAGTAACCAAAGTCCTTGTACGCCTTGCAGGTTATCTTGAAGGTGGCCCCGGCCGGGGCGGCATCGACGTAACTTTTAACATCAACATAACCGCTCTTTGAAGGACTGCAGTTGTCCGGAGCTCGCTTGAGTTCGTCGTACTGTCTGGCGTCATTGTTCCAGCGCTCATAAAACCTCGCCAGTAAGGGTTGAACGCCGGTCCCCTCTTCCCGACCTTCGGTGTGCCGTCGACGGGATCTTTGCTAGCTCCAGCGCCGAAGGAAGTCATGATGATGCCCGAGGCCCAGCCACCGATGTGACCGGAGCAGGTGGGGATAAGGGCCCACCTATGGCGGCAAAGGCGTACGTAGCCAAAATTTCATACCTTTTGACGACTTGAGCCTTTCTATAGCGTTCCGGATCATCGTACAACCCCGACTTCTTCAACGACCAAAATCGGATTCCTTCGTATCCTCCCTCACGGACGAGAGGGTCGCTGCAGCTAGCTGAGAGGGACTTGCGTGGTCTTCGTTGTAGTCGAATGCTCTCCGCACTCGTTGCCAGAATGATACGTACGATACGATAGCCCCCAACTTCTTCAAGGCAAGATAAACCATCACAGCTTGCTGCCAAGCCGCCGTGTGGCAACCCTCAGAAGCAGTCGGCGGGCGGGCGAATAGCATATCATGAACCCATCCCGTGCTGCCCGGACAACTCCAGGCTCCCGGAAGCAGCGCAGAGGAGTAACCGCATGTTGAGACGGACGATAAATCAAAACCAGGCCAAGAACATCACCCAAGCCGCTCTGGCCACATCGTCACATCCTTCAGGTAATGACTGATGATATCCTCCTGCTGACGTTGGACGCAACGTAACTGTCTTTTACATGACGTTATGGGGGGGTCCCACTTTGCAGGCAGAATTGCATGCGTGCCCAATCAACACGCCCTGGGAGTCGACTTGCGCGGCTTTCGTTGGACCGGCTTGCGACAAGTCAAGTTAACTGCAGAGGGCCGATAGGCAAGCTCATCAGTTGACACTAGTATCCGTAGTACACGGTGGCGGATGCGGGGTAGTGGCGGAGAGTTGGATTCGATTCGCCGAGATGCGACGTATTAATATTACGAGTCGTTTGCATGGCCACCGTCGAGGTCTGCGCGGAGAGAACTGAATATCTATTGTGCATTAGGGATAACTTAGGGGTGGCATCAAAATGTGTGTATTGCGTTGGGGCCGTCAGCGACAGAAGGGATCCTCAGTGGCTATTTATGTTGATGGGGCCACCGCGCAATCTCTGCTGCGTGGAAAGGGAGCAAAAAATAAAACTAAAAATAAGAATCAAGGAAAAAGGATAGTTGAATGATCAATCACCCAGCTGTGCGTTGGCTTGGGATTGATAACGAGGCAAACTGGTCCGTGGTGGAGAGTACTTTAAGCATAAAGAATAATAAAACCAACGTTGGGCCTAACCCCGCACCGCCCGCTGTAGCTCAGCAGATCGAATGCGATATTGTCACGCAGACTACCACATCGGGCCACCGAGGGCTCGCACAGGGTGGCGTAAACAGGGCTTGATTTCGGCCATATATTATGACTAGGTTGGTACATTGGTTAAAGCCTATATTACATGTAAGACATAGTACCAATAGATGGGGGCTACAACTGAACTATCCGCTGGATTTCGCCAAACTGTCTATGACCCTCGCAATGGACGCTTCCAGAATGCTCAGGATGGCTTGTGGACTTGACAAAACTCTCCATACATTCTACGCTCCGTCGGCCGAATGGCCATTGCTGCTTTGTACCCTCTCCGTGGTATCTGGCTTGTACTCATCTGCAAAGAACTCCGGAGACTATGCCTATTCAATCTGGGTCTCCTTTCAGTCATCATGTGCACCCTCACATGTCCACTTTCATCGAATTTGCCTTACCTCGACCGTACATCTTCCTCTCCGAGTACTTGCATCATGGGCAAAGCGCCTGGCTAAGTGCCTTGACGCTGACATTGGCTGAACATATTGCCTTAGTTCAATTGGCCAATATGTTTCACCGCCTCATAGACAGTTCTCAGACCGACGCATTCGATGTAAGTTGAGAATAAATGAGCCAGGCATGCTGAGGTGCCAAGTGTAGCTGACTTTCTTCCACTAAAACAGGCAGTACTTCTTAAGTATTCCTTGCACGATATTGTCTCGACTGCTCAAAAAATAAAGCTAGACATGCCGAATGTGGTTGAGGAACTCTCTACCCACAAGCCAGGATATACGTTCACGGAACAGCCATGGAGCCTCTTTCAACTCCTTGACATGCTTGTATTTGTCCTTTTGAAGTGGCATATCTTATTTAACGCGGTCGGCTACCAAATTGCCATCTACCTTCCGCCTCTTCTCTTACCATATCTTGGAGTGCCTCTCTTCTTTATGTTGTGTGGGTGCCGGTTAAGAAGGTTCCTTTGGAACAGGTGATTTTGGTTGCGCAATTTATCACGAGTTGAAGAGGACAGAATACTGACGCGCTTCAATTTGGAGGACACTTGTTTTGGCATGGTTGCTCTTGCTCTCGAGCTCATTACCCCGGTTACATACGGCCTCGCCCGTTATTAGTTGGTGGTGGTGCGATATTATGGCCGCACTAACGGCGAGGACATTGGGCATAGTGGGCCTAAAGTAGCAGTGATGAAACAAGGGATTACAATGATATGGAAAAGCGCAGCTTCTTGTTGCTAGCTGTTGAGCTGTATTGCTCTCAATTGCGCTTGCTTGATCTATTTGCGCTTGAATGAGGTAGAAAAAACGATATCCTCGATTGCTCATTGGACCAGGGTCGGGAACAACGTAGGATCGGCCGGCTTTCGGCGTTGGCAGGCAGCTTTATTGTATGCAACTTTCGGAGAACGTCGCGAGCTTGGTCATGCAAGATCTTAGGAACTGAGCGCTTCATACGACCGGGGTTATGAATGGTAAAAACACTATTCGTGAATGTAGCGCCGCCTTGACAGATGTGTGGGGTCATCGCATCAGACGCCGCWAGTGCCGATGCGGCTCTCCCGTCCCGTCTTCGACCACCCTCCATCTACTCTCTCTTTCTCATCTCTGTCTTTCTCTCCCTCTCCCTCCCTCCCCCTCCCNTCTTCACGACCGCACGAGGAAACGGGCGCCCACGGCCATAGAGGAGACAGCTACTCGCGCCACATCATGGACGCGTCGCCACTCGTCAAGGCGCACGACCACGCCGCCGCTGCCGCCGTCGCGACGCGACAGGCTTCCGACACGACCGTTGCCATCAGCGAGCACACGCAGGCCGCCGGCGAGTTCGCCAACGCCGCGAGAAACACCACGAGCGTCGAGGCGCTGCGGACGCTCAAGCTGCTGGAGGAGCACCACAGGAAACTGGCCGAGATCCTCAAGCTGCCGCCGGAGCCCGTGTCGCAAGCGGGCGATGACGACGTCGGCGAGAGGCCACGCGAGGCCGAAAAGGGACACGCCGCGGCCGACAAGGCGCAGGCCAAGAATGACGCCCGCTCGAGGGCGACACAGAGGTCGGGCCTGTCCCAGAAGCGCCGATTCGCGTCGCGGGAAATGTCGTCGTCGATAGCCAGCAACCTTGCCTCCGCGCGAGGCATTCGCTCCAAGTATAGAGGCCAGCCCCTCAACCCGAGCGTCTCCAACGACCAGGCGCCGGGCAACGTCGACCCTCATCCGCGCAGGGACGGGTCCAGGGCCAAGATGCAGAACATCATCGACCACCAGACCGGCAAGCCGACCTGGGTCCCGCCGACGTCCTCGCCTCCAAAGCCAGACGGTCGTGCCGCGAGCACGGCCAACGATGACGCCGGCTACGCGCGATTCTACAATACCTTCGGCAGCCTCATCAATAAGATATCCGCGCCGTTGGCGTTTGCCGGCCTGCCCCTTATTCAGGAAGAGTCGACCGTGTTGCCCGAGCAGGCCGAGCCCGCCGATGGGCGTGCACGCACGCCCTCTCCGTCTTCCAGGCGCAAGGCCGCGCGAGCGCCGAGCTCGGTCGCTTTGGAGCCGGATCTTTCCAAAATCTATTCCAAGGCTACGATGAGGGCTCTGGCGAGGGAGGGGCACGGCGCGAGCGACTCCTTCTACGTGGTTCCAACCAGCGGACACACCATGTCTTACGCCAACATCCTTACCTACGCCGAGAAGGAGAAGCGACGCCTGGAAGCGTCCGCTCACAGCGAACTCTCGGGGCCCGCCGAAGAGGACGAGGACGACTTTGTAGACGCTAGGGAGACGCCAGTCCCGCTCGCCCCCGGGGCCAAACGCAAGGTGGTGCGGAGCCACGCCGAAAGAAACCTGCGTAACACGGTCGAGGAACTCAGCCTCGAGAACAAGTCGCTCAAGGACATGCTCGACAACGTCTCGAAGCGCCTGCACGCCTTCGAGGCCAGCTCGCAGCACTCGGCCATGGCTCTCGCGGAAAGCTATCGCGTCATGCGCCCGGGGTCGCCGAGCGCAGCACCGCCTGGCAAGTCGGTCGACGCGGCCATGAGGAAGAAGACGCAGGACATGGAGGAGCAGCTGGCGGCGGCGGCAAGGCAGATGGAGAGGCTGGAGAAGGATAACCGCAAGATGCAGAAAACGCTGGACAAGTACCGCGAGAAGTGGGACATGCTCAAGGCCGGGGCCAAGGCGCGGCGGGAGGCGCAGACGGGCGAGAGCGTCGAGGATGCTCGCCAGAGCTGACTGCGTGTCGGTGCAGCGTACGTAGCTGGTAGCTGGAGTCACTTGGGCAGCAAAGCGACATGGTTCACTCAATGCCTCGACGATACCCGCCTAGTTCCACCAGAAACTGACGCTGAAACTCACGCTCAAGCTCCGCACGTAATGCCACCAGCCGATGGGGATCACCAGCGCATCCCCCGGCCGCAGCACACACTCCCAATACTTGACGCCCTCCAGTGCGGCCCGCATGTCCTCCAGCACGCCCGCGTCCACGCCCGGCGGCGGCGCGTCCCAGCCCTCCAGCACGCCCACGTCCAGCCCGCTCGTGTTGCTCATGTCGACGCCGTGCTCGGGCGCGCGGGCGCGCATGCGCGGCGTCGCGCGCGGCGGGTACAGCCGCACGTACTTGGTCCCGACGACCTGGCAGAGGAGGTTGTGGTAGCCGTCGGTGTGCAGCGGCGTGATGGTGCGCGCGGGGCCGAACCAGGCGTTGAGCTGGGGGGCGTCGACGGGCGGCTGGTCCTGGGACGCGTCGCAGGGGTGGCGCGGGACCGAGGCCCAGCAGAAGTCCGGGATGGTCAGGTCGTTTCTGAGGGCGGGGACCTGGCGGAAGAGGTCGTGCTGGGCGAGGTAGCCGACCTGCCGGGCGCCGGCGGTGTCGTCGTCGCCGGCGGTGGTGTCGTCGTTGGCGCTGTCGTCGAGGCCAGGGGCCACGTACCGCGCGAGAAAGGCCTTGAACGGGATGAGCTCCTGGCCCCAGCCCTCGTCGACGTAGCTGCGGCCGACCTCGACGGGCACGAGCCGCCGTCCGCCAAAGGTCCGGGACAGGAGGTAGTCGGGCCGGCTCCACGGACGGTCCGTCAGCGCCGGCCAGCCGGCGAGCAGATCCGTAAACACGGCCGGGCGCGGCCCCCCCGCGCCGCCGTTCATGTAGTCCTCGAACCGGCCCAGCGTCCACCTCTCGTACCGGGGACACTCCCTGTCCGGGGCCACCGGCGGCCGCCCGCCGGGTTCGTGGGCCGGAAAGGCGGCGGCGGGCCCCCTCCGCCGTCGCTTGAGCGGCCGCGCCGGCGCGTCCTCCTGCGCGGCGCAGAGCGCCTCCAGCGCCCGCAGCGTGGCTTCGATCCACGCGGCGCCGAGCCTGCCGGCGCCGCCCGTCGTGATCAGCGCCCGGTCGAGGCTCCCGACTATGCGGTCCAGCGCCGCGTCCGCCAGCCGCCCGTGGGCTGCCAGGGCCGCCACGGTGTCGTAGTGCGCCGTGAGGACCAGGGCGTCCGTGTACAGACACCGCCAGTGGGCCGGCACCCGGTCGTAGCGGTACGAGTAGAACTTGCCCATGGCAATCGAGGCCGTGTCGCCGAGCCGCCGCCGGAGCAGCTCCTCGTCCACTCCGTAGGGCGTCCGCGCCGCGCCCGTCACTGTAGCCTTGTGCATGCGCGCGACGAGAAGGGCCTGGCGTCGGAGGAGGGCCTCCACGGCAGCTCCCTGAGCATCCATCCCGGGGTTCTGGGGCCCCTCGCCTGGCGCGTGGCCTTCGGTAGACGGGCCTGCACGGGTCCCGAGGCTGGATGCCGACGCGTCGGCCATGGTCTCTGCCGCCTGCAGGTAGCGCGACAGGAGTTGGTCGCGAATCGGCTCCATTCTAGACGGTGTGAAGCTGCTCGCTCCGAGCTCGTGGCTGCTGTGGCATGGTTAATCCTGGAATTGCTGCACCGGTGGATGCGAGATGAAGGGACGTGACGTGTTGTGCGGGGGCACGTTGGAAGTTGAAGTCATTGATTGCCCCACCAAGCCGCCTCATGGCGGCGCCGGCGTCTTCCTTCGCACACTCACAACAAGTTGCTGACATGGACCAAACTCAACGGCCAAGCACGAAATAAAGCAGCATATGCAAAGTGCTGCAACCATTGTAAGACAGCAAAGAATTCCTAGCGAGTTAAAGGACCAGACGCCGAATGTGGGGAGTAGCCAGCTACCCTGTACTTCGCGCGTCGTCGCATACCCATCCACAGATCAACTGAACGTATAGGCAAAGAAGCCTCCGTACGCGCTTGAGTCGGATTCGTCCTTCATATTCTTAACACGTCCATACACCTACAATGCCGTCCCGTCTGCCCTCGACCAGATAACCATCTCTTAGACGTACACGCTCCACGACAGCCGGGCTCTTGCCCTCCTCGGCCGCTGCTATGCCGGCACCGCAGTCCCATTGTCGGCCCTCGACCTTATCGTACACCTTGGCCACGTCCTCGCCGGCCGCGCTCACTATCCTCCGAGTGTCAAACATCATGCTCGTGATGGGGTTGTCGTATGCATAGGCGTCGTAGATGGAGCCCGTTCGCAGATCCCATATCTGCGGACCTAGGTTAGTAGGTGTTMACGCACAACGTCATAGTAGAGCCCACGACCTACCCTGACACTCCTGTCTAGACTGCCCGTCACCAAATGGACATCGTCGAATTGCAAACATGTAACAGCCCCTGTGTGGCCGACCAAGCTTCGGTGAACCTGCCCGCTCCGAAGGTCCCATAAGCGGACCATGCCATCGGCAGTGCCGCAAGCCAGAGCAGACTCAAACACTTGCACAGCGCCCACAAAGTCTGCCGCGCCAGCCTGCGAACGCCCGGTCGGTCTCCACGGGCCATCGCTAGCCCCCGAGCTCGCCGATGCCTGTGCGGCGGCCCACATGACATCCAGTGTCTGCACGCAACGGCCCTTCTCGAGATCCCAGTGGCGCAGGGTCTTGTCTGCTGAGCCGGACACCAGGACATCTCCTCTGAAGTGAAGTGCTGTGATCTCGTCCACGTGGGCCTCAAGAGTGAAGAGCGCGCAGTCTTCCATGCTGCCTTCAGGCGGGTCGATTGGCTGGTCGTCGGGGTTCTCGAAGGCTATCGCGTCCTCGTCCTCGCCATCCTTTTCGAACTGATTGCCCTTAGGGTCGTACCGGCACCTGCTGAGGTCCCATAGCCTGATGGTGGCGTCGGCGGATCCGGTCGCGAGAATGTTGTCTTCCACCTGCAGAGCGCGGACCGACGCGGCGTGGCCCTCCAAGAAACCCATGCATCGCCCGGCGTTTAGGTCCCAGACCTTGACCGTATCGTCCAGCGCCGCAGTGACCATGGTGCCAAATGGCGCGTCGAAATCCAGGGCAGTGACGTTATCACGGTGGGCGCGAATCTCGCGGATGCTGGACCCGGCCTCGTAGTGCTCGTGGAGGATGGGCATTGACACTCGGCGATGAACCCTTTTCGGTTTGCGTGACGGCGTGCTGTTGCCCGATCCCGGGAGCTTCTCGTACACGGACTGCGACATGAATCCGGGGTCGTGATCGTCCGCATCGCCGACGAGGTCGACGTCGTCTTTGCTGGGCGTGTTTTGAGCAATGATTTCAGCCTCGTCAACGAGCGTCTGAGCTTCGTCCAGACGTCCCTCGACGTCGATGACTGTTGAGGACGGTTAGTGCAACAACACGCGATAGAACTCTGGGGCCACAACACGTACTGTCGTGTTCCAGCAGCGCTTCCTCTTGTTCGAGCCCGGCCAGTCGTGTCATGATAACCCTCCGCATGCCGTGTAGGTTGGCGATCTTGTTGTCGATTTCGCGAATCTCGCTGCTGGCCATGTTCTTGCGCACGCCGAGCAGCTCAAACTCGTGCATCATGGCCGCCTTTTCCCTCTTCAGCTGCGCCAGACTCTTGGCACCTCCAGGCGTCGCCGGGCTCTCGTCCAGCAGCTTCCTCCCCCTCGACACTCGGCGGCGATGCTTCTTGCCTTGATCGGTCAGCTCTGGAAAGCTGGCCTGGAAGCCCTGGAACAGCGAGTAGGAGTTGTCATGCTCGGGGATGTTGGCCAGCAGCTCGTCGTCGAGATGGGTCAGGGCGCGATGCCGGATCTCCGTCGTCGACAGCCTGGCGCGCACGAGGTCGGTCGGCGTCGTGCGGGCCATGGAGAAGACGCTGCGTTGCACCGTCGGGTGCTGCAGCTGTTTGTGCACCTCTGCCATGGCCGTGTGGTAATGGAGCGCCGTCGCCTCGGCGTTGGGGGCCATCAGATGCGTCGCCGTCGTCGTCACCTTGCGGCCAAAGGCCTCCAGGCCGCGAGTCTGAGTGCCGGAGCCATGGTCAGTCCCGCGTCGTCGCCGTCACACGACAGCAGCGAGTGCGGCTTGGGCAAACGTACCGAGATGATGGACTGGTCCTCGTCGGCGCCGCCGTCGTCGGGGAAGCCATAGTGGTTGTCCTGATCAGCCATGGCTCGACGGACGATCTCACCCCGAAGGCGCGCAAAATGGAGTCGGTTCGGGCTGGGGAGGCGTTGGAGGACGGTGTTGTCGAGGCTGGGAACGAGCTTCGGTGCAGGTCGCGAGGAAACCGAAGTGCGACCAACGCGACGGCCAATTGGCCACGCGCCGACCCACCCAAGTCGCCCAGCTCAGAGCTATTAGTCCGTAGTCCTTGACTCCTTGACTCCATGCAGAAAACTCGGGATAATAGTCCAATAACTACACAAAAGGAGATGCAGCCGTCCAAACGCAAACCCACGGACAGATGAACAAACCAACGGTGAGCCTGCTTCGCCTCCATCATATACCATTACTCAGGGTCATTAGCGTGCTCCTCCGCCTGAACCATCTTCGCAGATTCCGCAGCCTCCTCCATATCCCTTAAATGACCCTGCCCTTCTTCTGTCGTAGCGTCAATGATATCTTTATCAATGCTTAGACATCCAGCCTATATAAGACAGGACGTAAGCAACCGGTCAGTAGGCGTGCCACCTCTGGTACGACGAATTCGGGAAGGACTTACATCTCCGAGGAGGATCACCAGGTTCTCAGCCTCCGGGACTCTCATTGTCCCCAGCACCTTATTGACCTCATCCAACGACCCACTCTCTAGCGCTACCCTCATCTCGGGTGCGAAGCCCTCGAAAACCGCCCTGGCCTTTCTCTCCTCTTCGTCCTCGCTCTCGGCCTGCGGGATCCGGATGTGGATAGACGCGTCCCGCTCGACCGACTGTATCTGAATCTGCTCTGCGGCCTCGTCTCCTTCCGTAGCGCGCTGCTTCGCATGCCTCGCTGCTATCTCCTTGATCTGTTGAAACTTCTCGACCACCTCTTTCTCGAAAATCTCCCGCCCCTGGTGTCCCCGCGTGGCCATGCGCTTGAAAAAGAGCGCCACCCCGTCCCGCCCCAGCATGCGGCAACACTGCAGCAGTACCGCCTGGTGCACGTATTGGTATGTTTGCGCGTAATCGCTCTCTTTGAGCGCCGCGTTGATGGCTTCCATCAGGAGACCGTCCGTCTCGGACTCCTGGAGGATCTCTGGGTGCGAAGAGATAAATCCCTGACTGGCGCGGTAGTCAGACGCCTCGATTTGCGCAAACTTCTTCGCTACTGGCGAAGCGTGCGTATCTTCGTCGTCGTCTTTTGGATAGTCCACCATGACTGTGGTGCTGGTGTCACAGCTTGCATCGTCCACGTCGTAGTGTGGGTTGAGTAGCTCCAGTTTTGTCTTCTCCTTCGACTTGTCGCCAGGCTTCGCCTTGATGACGTGCGAGCTGTCGAAGCCTATGCGGTAGCTGTCGCTAGTGATCTTCGTTTCATTCTCCTTCTCAAGCTCGTCGAGTTTCTTAACCACCTCCTCCTGCGAGTCCTGTATATTTTGGAGATGTATACCGACCTCCATTGTAAGGGCCTCGTAGCGCTTGTCCTTCTCTATGCGCTTTTCGTCTAGTTGTTTGTTCACCTCGTCCAAGATTCTCGCCACCATTTTTGAATAAGAAGGCAGAGGCTGATCCGCATCAAACACACCTTCTGGCCGCGGTGGCGGATTATCTTCCTCTGGGTTGAGCGGCGCCAGCTCCATAACGGCTTGCAACGCGGTCTCAACCGGGTTACGGAGGCTGGCTTCCTCGCCGTGTAACTTCAGGGCGGAGAGAAGAGCGGATAGACGCTGAATTAACGTGTTGTTGTTAACACCTTCGTACCGTAGCGCCTCGATCTGAAGTTTTCGCTGCTGCCGTTCTGTATGAATTTGGTTTTGCTTCGCCTTGATAAATGACCGCTTATCGACATTGGGATGCACTTCGATGTCGGAGTCATCGCTGAGCTCGAGAGCGTCCTGCGAGGATGGCAGTTAGCGCTTGACCCTAGCCTCTATATTTAGGTAATATACCCATTTACTATAGTCGACCATCTTGCTGATCTTGGGAGGGCGAACAAGCGATCCCAGTGGTGGAAATCACGCAACCAAGAACTGGCAGTTACTCCGTACGGTGTGAACATTGGCCGACGCAATAAAGCAGAAGTTTGGACACGCCTTTGCGCATGTTGGGTCAGGTGACCTGAATTCAGATTACGCAATGAAAATGTATGTACAACGGTTACCTCCGCAGGCTCAGCCCTAAATAGCCTGTCGTACACACCACTCTGCGGTTTTCTTGAACGTGTTTCAAAAGCCCAAATTTTTATTTTCGTCAACAGCTACGTCAAAACACGTGTATTTATCCATAATTCTTATCAAGTATGTACTAATGTATACAATATCCATAAATATTTTGGGAAACTCCAAGGTTATGTCCAATGGAGAATGAAAAAACTGTAATGGCTCCTTGGGATAGATCATTGCAATGGATGCAAGTAGGACATTTAGGAGGCGAGGATGAGGAAACCTGACGATGACGCTGGATAGAAATCGCGAGAAGACCTCGCATGTTCCGTATAGAGATGCATTCAATAGCACGTTGACATCTTCTGCAGCACGAATGGGAGTGCCGGGTCTGGGCGGAACGGGCATTCCATTGCTTTGTGTAGTGGTGGACCTCGTTGCTGAAATGTGTAGAGGACCATCATTATCGACGGCTATCCCTTTCCTTAGTTATGTTAAATAGCCAGAAGAGGAAACACGCTGCAGACAACATCCCTACGATATCGAGCCGGCGGCTTTGGGCCGAATGAATAGCACTAACGCACCCCCGAGATTGCCACTCACGATGTGAACCTAGGAGGAAAAGCTTTATACGGAGTATAATGGGGTGGTGCAGGACAATGTACGGGTCCCTGTGGTGAAATCACGCTATATATGCACCGTGGTCGACGGTGAAAATTGTGCATGGAACATGTGGACATTATAGTTATCCGACACCTTGACAGCAAGTTAAGGCAGTGAGAATACTTTGGATAAGACGATGTAATCTTGAATCGACTAGGAATCAATTTCTTTATAGAGCAACCCCGAAAATCCCACGACGTACCTTGCATTTAGGCATTTTGCGTTCGTGCATTTAGATTCGTGGATTTGGATACGTGGGGATTTGGCCGTTTGCGTGACGTAGCCGGCTTCCAACGTCGTGCAATTATGAGCATCTCGGTCCGACTTGTAAACCTTGCCCTCTATAAACTTGCTTGAGGTGACTTCGTCTTTCTCGCTGAGTGAGACCATAACAACCAGCAACGTAGAAGATGGGCGTTTTCGGCGTCGTAGGAATCGTGAAGATATCAAAGACAATGCACAAGCGCAATGCCCATCTCTCTTTGACCAGCACTGTTAGTTGAAGGGGCATGACAGCACTAAATACAGCTGCACCGTTCTCTTCAATGCAGGCGATTGCCTGTACTCGTTGCTAGTTCGGATGGACAACAGGCGGGAACGGAAGAAATTACCCGTCGGTGGATCCCTTTGGGAAACCAACTTAGTGTTAGTTGGTTTCCCGTACGTAACACTAAGTTGGTTTCCCAGAGGATCTACCAACGGGTAGTCCGTGCATTATTAGATCGGCGATGCCCCTGGCCCAGTCTCAGGTGGCTGGCCAGGGGACGGACGCCAAGCTGGAGCGGTGAACCTCCCTGAACGTCCCTCAGCAATGAACAGGTTCAGTCGCCCCGCTTTCCACATCCACCACAAAATGGCCACACCTCCCACACCCATTGGGCGTAACGGCGATGCCAATCCAGCGGACAAGACGATGACCATGGAAACAACATCTACCAGTATCGCCTCTCCGGCCGAGGTCAACGAGCTTAAGATCGAACTGCTCCGCGGCCCAATCACGTACAAATCAGCCTTGTTGAACGACGGCAACCTGATCCACCAAGCGGAATATGTCGCCTTGACAGCGGCGTTCGATAGGCAACTCTGGAAAGCGAGGTCCACAATCAAGCATCTCACCAGGCATCACTTGGGTCTGGACGACCGACACGTGTGCGCCGTCGCCCCCATGCGTCACTGGATTCGAGGCAGCTTCAATGTTTGCATACCTATCGAGGTGAAATCGCCCAGCTTGTATCGGACGCTTATGCTGCGTTGTGCTATGCCTCACAAGCTCGCTGAAGCCGAATACCCTGGCAGTGTTGATGAGAAAATGGGTTGCGAGGTCGGGACGTATGCTTGGATACAAGAAAGATGTCCGGATATCCGTATCCCTTATCTATACGGGTTTGGTTTTTCCGACCACCGTCAGGTATGCATAACAGATGTTCCTCCTTCCTCCCTAAGCCTTAGTACTTATATAAATGCCGACAGTTCACACACGAGGCATGCCGTCCCTGGCACATCCGCGTTATGCATTGGCTTCGGCGCCAACTGCATTGGCTTCTCGACTACCCAACCCTCCTCTCGTCCTACACCACCCACTCAACCACCCACCACCTACCCGCGGCGTATATGCTACTTGAAGACGTCGGTTCGGATACCAGTCAGATGCTTTCAAACACATTTCAGCAGCATCGGGGGGACCCGGACCGAAGGCGGAGGCTGTTTAGAGGTATGGCTAGACTGATGCTCTCGCTAGCTCGCATTCCCCAACCACGGATCGGCTCGTTTCGATTTCACAATGACGGTACAGTCACATTGACGAACCGACCCCTTAATTGCACCACCATGATGCTCGAAAACGACGGTACGCCCAGGACCATGCAGACGAACCAAACATATTCATGCACCGAGCCTTTTGTTGCGGACATGCTTCATCTCCATGACAAACGTTTCCTTAGCCACCCAAACGCCATCTACAACGATAAAAATTGCCGTGGTGAGATGGCCGCGAAAGTAATGACGCGTGCCCTTGCGCATCGATTCATCCGGCAGAATCAACGGAACGGGCCGTTCTTCCTCCAGCTCAACGATCTTCATCAAAGCAATATCTTTGTTGATGACGAGTGGAATATCACTTGTCTCATCGACCTGGAGTGGGTATGCGCTCTGCCCGCAGAGATGCTGGCCGCGCCGTACTGGATGACAGGCCGTGCTATCGACGACATATGGGAGGGTTTGGCAGAGTTCAATGCCGTTCATGCAGAGTTTATGGGCGCGTTCGAGGAGGAAGAGCGT